>VYZW01037018.1:4338-19181 GCA_013401315.1 Balaeniceps rex | reverse complement strand
TGCCACTGAAAGTCACTTGAGCCCTGTTGGTACTGAATAGAATACTTCCATCCCAAGCTAGGCTTTGCTTAGCACCATTTGTCAATAATTGAATATTCTTTAAATAATTCTTTATCTTTAGCACTTTGTAAACTCTTTTTCACTTGGTTCATTATGTCACAGGCATTGCTTTTTGTTTAGAGACACGTGAGCTTAAGAATTTGATGCTAAACGAAAACATCTCTTCTATGGTGCTAGGCTTATTTTCAAACGTCATAAGGAAGTAATCATTACTGTGATACTATAAAGAACAAGTATACACACTATTTCTGAGAAACAAATAATATTCACTGTGATCTTTTCTTAAGGGAAACAGTTTCTTACTTGTGAATAGTTTTTAACTTGGCATTACAAATTGTGCCTTCATATAAAGCTCTGATAAGATGCAAACCAAACAGGCAGCACAGTGGCTGTGAGTCTTAGACATTCAATATCATAATGTTCATTCATTATGAGAGTCCTTGACCTTAAACTGTAAGAACGAATCTTTAGAGCTTTGTGTTCCACAAGGCAGTGTCCCTCAGTGTCATCCAAAATAGCATACGTTTATTTGAAACGTGAGTGGTCTCTTTGTCAAGAACTGTGTTCTAGAGCAAGTCAGTAACACATGAAAATGGCTCAGCACTGTACTGCACTGGCCACTTGGTCACTTGCTTTACTGCAGTCTTTCCTACTGTTCAGAGGTAGTGTATTTCTTCTTGAGCATGAGCCAGCTGGCGCATCTTTCAACTTTTGTATTATTTGATTAATTTATCTTATACTTCTGTCAAGCCAGGTTTTATGAAATAGTGTTAACTGAAGTATGTGCTAGTCATCAAGTACTCCTTTCAGCTTGTGATTAATCAGGGCAGACACAGTAACTTTAAAAAAAAACCCTGTTCTTTGAAGAATATTTTCTGGTTCCCTCATAACTGTGTTTGATATTTAAAATAGTTTTTGAGAGTTTAGAAGCAGACAGAGGCATCTGTCACTTGCAGCTAAGAGCTCAACAATGTTGTATTTATCATTGGTCAGAGACATCCCTGGCATTGCACACTTAAGGGAGTAATCCTGAACACTTAAGTAAGCTAGTAGATTATGAAGAGGACAGTTCTGGAACTGCTGTTTATTGTCCTTACCTATGAACTGAGAGGCCTAAGAATTTAACTTCCCTATTCTGTAACTATCAACCTGGGTGCCTTTTCCCTCAGAAGAATCTGCCTTCATATTCTGCATTAATCTATTTTGAAAAGGATTAACTTGATTTTTTTTTTTAATCAGTAACTTCTGAGACAGCTTTGTTTGGGTGCTTCACTACCTCATATAAAATATTCCCTTTCAGCTGCCGCCCCACAACATTAGATTGAACTGCTGTGCTTCCTTCTGGTGGGGTTCAGCTTCATCTGTTTAAAACCTAGTGCACTTTATGTCCTTTTATTATTACAGCTTATTTTTTGCATAGTCTTTGGTATCCTTCTTGAAAGAAGTTTAAAAATGGTGGTGTTTTGATTAATATTTCCTGCCATTCTACAGAATGGATTTTAAAAGATAGAAAATTGACAATAAATTCTTGCAACTGATAGGTTGACTCATGTTCTGTATTGGGTAACATCACACAGGATCTGGGATTTTCTTAGTATTACTTTCATTTTCTCAGTAGTTATTTCATCCACAGAAAGTCAGCTGTATTTCAGATGGTATGAAACAAGGAAAACTGTGTTTCAAGCCAAATGTCAAACAGAAGTTAGTAGTGTGGAAAATATTACACCATGATGTGGACACAGGCAAAGGCTGTATTTGTGGGAAACGCCTCCCTGACACCCAGCAATCTGAGGACTGATTTTTTTTTTCATGCCTGAAAAGAGTATTTAGTTTTCCACAATTGTGCAACTACAAGGGCTGCTTTCTTTTTTATTTTCTGTGTTTTCCTCCTCTTTTTAGAGGTCACAAAATGGTGAGTTTAACTGCAGTTTACAGTACAGAATGCAGACACCTGTTGAGTCTTGGAGACTTCTCTCCCTGAAGAGCTCCGTAGAGTTTGTCCTCTCTTAGCTGGAAGTATCTCACAGAGTAGGTTGCAGCTTTATGGCCAAGATTTTCAAAAGTAATTCTCAGATTGCTTTTTAGGTGCTTAACTTGGGAGACCTTAAAAATGATACTTGGTGATAGTCTTGCATATTTCACTGTGCTGTATAACCTCAGGAAAATAAGATCACTTCTCTGGACTGCTTGTCTGTTTGGATTGCGTGGAAGGATCTGTGGGTCACTATCTACGTAGTGATGCATACTTGTAACTGCAGTTAAGAATGGAGTTGTTATGGGCAAGGCAAGAGTAAACAACAACTTATAGTGGATCTCAATAGTGTTGGGGTTTTTTTTTAAGAACCAATGAGAACTCTTAACATGCCTGATTTCTCTCACTCATTCACTCCCACTCCCAGTGTTGTGTTCACCATCTTCCTTTAGTCTGATGACTTCAGTGCACAGAGCACCTCTCTGGTTGGGACTCTGGCAAGTAGCAGTAAAATGGTTACTCCCCTACTAGCATGACTCTGATTTAGGAAGGTACTAAAGTGGTAATGATCATTTTACAATTATTTCAGAAGCACAGTTTAAAAATATAGAGATCTCCAAATTCTGCTCCCAACTGACATTATGCAGCTTATAGGATTTCACAGTTACACTATACCAAGTCTGATAACTTCTAATTGATTAAATGCAGTGAAAAGACATTCAGTGTGTATTATGAAACTTAAGAGATGGAGGGCCAATCACTGCCCTCTAACTTGTTCATTATCTTCCAAGTTAATTCATAAGCAAAGATGCAGGTTTTATAGCTAACGTAATAATACAAAGAATGTACACAATATGAGTGGTATTTAGCATAAATAGTAACTTGAATGAAATCCATGTCTGGTTGAGAGAGGAATGGAACCATAAACTCTTTCATCTAACAAAGATGCTTTGAAAGGAACAGATTGGGTACCATACTGAACCTGTAATCAGGTTCCCCACTATATGTGTGTGGGATTTTTTTATTTACTATTTAGAATGTGTTTTCAATTCTATAAGTATCTGAAAGAAACCGCAGATCATAATTATGTAACTTTGCTCTGTAGAACACTGTAACCCTCTTAAGAACCTCTGGAATTCATAGGGACTGTCTGTTAAAAGCTGGGAGACATCTTGCCTTTATGATCTATCAACTTCTGTCTTGGTCTGTAAGAACAAAAGCGTCCTAGATAATTGCTTATCAGGACGTTTACTTTTCATGCTGTTCATGGGTTCTGAGCCAAAGCCACTGGAATCAAATGGACAGGCTCTTGTGTACTTCAGTGAGCATTCACCATCTTACAGCATTTTTCACTACCTTGAGTACTTAGAGAAACATACCACGCTTAATCATGTTTACCAGAATTAAAAGTGAAACAGTTTTGCTTATCCAGTTTTACAAAACATAGTTCAAGAGGTGGGTCTGATGTTGAGGATGTATTGGCCTTCAGCAAGTCAGCTTGGAGACTGGAAAGAAAGGCATTACTCCTAGTTGCAACTGCTAAATAATGGGAAGGCGTAAAGAGGATTCTGAAGTTTCTTTGACCGGTAACTAGTTGCTTTCATTTCCCATGCTCATATGCTCTTTTGGAAAAGTAAACATTAAAAGTCAAGCTGCTGTCTTCTGTGCTGAAGAACTACATTCCCTTTTTCTCATTTTCAACTTTATCAATATTAAAAGCTGCAGTCTATTTAAAAATTAGTTGATGGATTTCTGATCCAGAGTTTATACTGTACTCATCTGTATGTATCAACACTGACCTGGAATACCTGTCTGATGAAAACGATCAGTCATTCTCCATGGTGTATTCACTTCTGCTAATTAATCAGAGATGGGGTGGTGTGGGTTTTTTTGCAAAATGATCATCTAACTGGGTAGGAACTGATCTGAGATGAGGAACTTATTACAAAAACCTACCAAAGGCATGCATGAGCTATCATTTCTTAGTTCCTTATCCAGAGCTATCGGACATTGTGTGGGCAGAAACTGTAGGTATATCATTATGTACTTGAGAAGTTGTCTTTCCTGGTATGGTCATTCTGCCAAATCAAGACATTGTTAACTGTGAGGATTTCTCTCTTATCACTGGGAAGTCATTTCAGGATGCCAGTTATCTGTCTTTTGTACATGTAGATTTGCTCTCCCATTGAAAAGAAGTGAGATTTCAGAAGCAAAAACATGGGAGGAAATCGGGATCAGGGATACTATGTTGGATGAGGGTTTTGACACTTCATGGAAATACAGCAAATACTGATCCCCAAAAGCCCTACTAGGAAGATGAACAACGTGTTCTTTTGGAGAGTTCTAGGATTGTAATTAAGTCTTAGAAGCTGGTACATGAGAAGAGAGAAGGAAATAACATAGTGGTTTTGAGCTTGTGCTGGTCAGAGAGCTATCTTGAGCTGCTTTAACCTTACAGACAGTGTTGTAAAGTCACAGGAAATTCCCATTTACATTCCCTTCTGCCAGGTCTCGGATGACTAAGCCAAAACTAATCATCACAAAACCAAGATGAGGCAAGAACATGCTTTTTACTAAGAATGTTGCTGTTTCTGTCACTTAACAGTGAAGTACACAGTCTACATCGGCTCCTTTTGCTTTGGTGGCTGTGGTCCAAACACCCCCATACTGCAATAGTTAGATGAAGCATTTAGACTGCATGAAGTGATTATTTTGTATCTTATCCTATTGGGAAGAGAGACAAAAATTATTATGGATAATAATAGCACCTGCTAATGAATCTGTAACAATCCTTTGATGTTGGTACTAGGGCTGCTTATTATAGATTAAACCCTATGACTTAACCCACTTGATAAAGCCATCCATCACTTTCTAGAATCTGACCTTACTATATATCAACACACGTTCTTCCACATATCTATTAATTTTTTATTTTTAATAAGTGACTTTTCAAACTCCCAAGTGATGTTCTCCCTTCCAAATGCAGCTTCAAAGGCTATCCTCTCTGTCATTGTGATCAAGAGTTGTGTAAATAAACAGTATGTTTGCTTGCCAAATGAAAAACAAGCTAAATAGTATGGCCCTAGCCTGGCATTCCTAGAGGAAGAGAGTGAGTTAGGAAAAGCAGCGTGATTAGAGTATCTGTATCTTTATTGTGGTTTAACCTGGCAGGCAGCTAAACACCATGCAGCCTTTTGCTCACTCTCCCCCAGCGGAATGGGAGAGAGAATTGGGGGGGGNCACTCTCCCCAGTGGGATGGGGGAGAGAATCAGAAAAAAACGTAAAATTTGTGGATTGAGATAAAGACAGTTTAATAGGACAGAAAAGGAAGGGAAAATAATAATAATAAAAATATACAAAGCAAGTGATGCACAGTGCAATTGCTCACCACCTGCTGACCCATGCCCAGCCAGTCTCCGAGCAGTGATCGCTGCCCCTGCCCTGCCAATTCCCCCCAGTTCATATCCTGAGCGTGATGTCATGTGGTATGGAATATCCCTTTGGCCAGTTTGGGTCAGCTCTCCTGGCTGTGCCTCCTCCCAGCTTCTTGCTGGCAGGGCATGAGAAGATGAAAAGTCTTTGAGAAGCTGAAAAGTCCTTGACTAGTATAAGGACTACTTAGTGACAACTAAAACATCAGCGTGTTATCAACATTATTCTCATACTAAATACAAAACACAGCATTATACCAGCCAAAATCAGGACAATCTTTTACTGCTAATATATTGTGTCCAGTTTGGGCCTCCAATACAAGAAGAGTGAGTTCAGGGGAGGGCCACCAAGATGATCGGGGCTGGGGCACATGCCTCATGAGAAGAGGCTGAAGGAACCGGGCTTGTTCAGCCTGGAGAAGACCCAGGGGATCTAATTGCAGCCTTCCAGTGACTTTAAGAAGGTCATTAAGAAGATGGAGCCAGGCTCTTCACGGTGGTGCATGGTGGGAAGATGACAAGCAATGGGCAGAAGTTGAAATGAGAAGTCCAGACTGGGTATAAGGAGAAACTTTTTTCCCCATGAGGACAGTCTAGCAGTAGAGTAGGTTGCACAGATATGTTGTGCAGTCTCCTTCCTTGGAATTTTTCAAGACCAGCCTGGATCAAGCCCTGAGCACCCTGGTCTGACCAGAGTTTGACGATTGAGCATGCAGGAAAAAAACTTGAGTAGGTAATGGCTGGTAGAAAGGAAAAGTTACAGACTTATGGGTCAGCAGTAAAGATAAGCACATGAGTTTTATTGAAATTGTTTCAACAGTGCTGTATGTTTCAATAAAAAACAAAGGAATGGATGGAGAAACCTTGTAGTTAGGGATTGCAAATTATTTTCCCTTTCTAGCAGAGACATCTCATGCACTGTTTAGCAGGTGAGAGATTGATGTGAGGGGAAATGAACACATTAACCAGGTGTACTTCTGTTGCAGGTAGTAGTGGGAGGGAATACTTTTTATTTATTGAGGGACTGAGGCAGGAAGTTTTCACTACTAATTCTAATTAGGAAAAAAAGGACCGATTCCATATGGACTAAAAAAATTTAAATTTAGAAGCCATATAAAACACCCCCATCTCCTTTTCCAAACCTAAATATACCAGTTTCTATAAAATTTTTCACACTGGCTCCTAGTAGTAGTAAATATTGGTAAGTATATCTGGACCCAGAGAATCAAAGAAAATCTTCCATTCCAGAAAGTGGTAGAACAGATGGGGTTTTTTCTTCTTTTCTTTTCTTTTCTTTTTTTTTTTTTTTGGTGTTGTAAAACTGACATATTTGAGATGCTTGTGTAATGAATGCCTCTCTCTGCTAGGCTTTATATGGAGGTTATATCATGGTTCATGGTAGACTGTCACAAAAACTAAGAAATTTTTAAGTCTGTCAAGCCAGGTTGACCCAAAGAAATATGCATGGTTACAAAAGGAGTGCTTTGCCATTGCACAGGCAATCTGTGAGGATGGACTGTTGATGACTAAAAAATGAGGCTGTGCAGAGCTGGTCTCAGACATCTATTTCCAGATCTGACATTTTCCAGGATATTGCTTCATTATGTGGGCTTAGCAATAGTGCAAAATCACAGTCTGGGTGGGTACAAAAGGTTGATCAGTAATGTGGTCAGCAGAATGAGATTTAGCATCTCTAGATGTGGGAAATGTTCCTGTGGCTATTTCCTTCTTGATCTACCCATGCATTTGATCCCTTTTCTTATCAAGTGGGTAAGCAGACTGGACAGTATTGACATAGAAATATTAGGCAGTTTTTGAGAAAAGTTCCCTGCTAGTTGTTTAGAAGAAAACAATTAGGGAGAGAAAAATTCCAGAGATTTGGGTAGAAGTATGACTTAGTAGAAAGAAAGATGTGGTAAATAAGCAGATCAGGTAGCTTGAAATAGTTTCTTTTGATTTGATGTGGACTGGAGCAAATGACCAAGATGCCCAATGATTCTCAGTGCTCCAGCAGTTGCAACTGCTGCAAACATTGTAAAGAGTTCAGCAGGAGGGTGCCCTCTGTTTTGTTAATGACTTAGTAATGTCTTGTGAATTTGTTTTAGCATTCCTCAGCCAAACAACATCACAGACTTTTAATGGAAGGAAAATGTCTCACAATTGCTTCATAAAGAAAGCACATATAGTTCAGTGGCATAAATAAGGAAGCAGCACACTTTCAGGAGACAAAATGATTTGTGGGTATGCTCCTATTTTCTCCTGACTTTGTCCCGTTCAAATTCAGCTTCGTGATTGACTCTCAGTGAGGAAGTACAGAACTGGATGATGATCCATCCTTCTCTGGATATCACAATTGGTCCATGCTCTTCGGAGCCAGAATTTTCAGGCTGGGATGCAGTACTACAGCGAATGCAGACACTTGCTTTGGGAATGAAATTCAACCAATGTCTGAACTTGTCCCTAAGACCGATTTCCATTGACCCAAGTCAAAGAAACGATGATCAGTATCTTTTCAAAATGTGCACAGCAGCACACAGTATTAACATGCCAGTTGGGAAGGCACTCAAGTATTGAGATAAGTAGGGTGAGAGAAATTGAGAAGAATGAGAAACATAGTCTCTCGGTCCAGTACAGGAGGACAAGGAAAATTTTACAGTTGTACACATCAGAGGTTTTGTGGGAAAGGCTGACAGGAGGATTAGTGATGCTTTAGCAGAGAAAACATGCTTTCCAGTTGGTCAGAGCTCCAGAGGTAAAGACCTCAGCACGGTCCCCAAACGAAAAAATCACTGTGAACATTGTCATTGCCTACGCTCACAGTAAGTCTGCAGTAACGAAGGGAATGATAATGAAAAAATTATGCTGATGATAATAAAAAGATTATGCTGTGAGGGAAAAAAAGGGACTTGAAAGCCTGTTTTCTGATTATTTCCTGATATGGGTAAGATCATTAAAAATTTTCTAATGATTTAACTTCCTACTTCCTTAATCCAGGATGGAGCACTGTCGCTTCTGTTTGCGTCAAACGCTACCCTCAGTGTATGTTACCCGTTTCAGTATTAAGCAAAAATGTGATTTTCATTATTTTAATATTATGCCTATGTGCTTCCAAAACAGAATATGGCCGAAATAGACTGCATTACATGCTAACTTTAGGCTCTGGGGATTTTGGTGGACTTCCCAATAGACTTAGTAATAACTTTTTTCAGAGCTCATTAAACTCTGAAGAAAGAGTCTCTGTTCATATTTCATGCAAAGCATGGCCTGTATTTTGTAATTACACTAAGTCTAATGTAAACATCTGAAATCAGTCATTTAGGAGAAAATTATGTAAAAGGTAAGAAACAAAAACCTCATATTTGAGAAAGCAGTGATAGAACACTGGATTAAGAGCCCTCATCATTGCCCGGACTGACTTTAAACGTTTATTTGGTGTGAATTGCAGGTAAGTTTTCAAGTCCTGTTAAGCTGAAGAACATGATCCACCGTCCATGATAACAGAGACTTATAACCCTAATTCAAGGATTTTATAGAGTGGCTAAATCAACCTCCGGAACTGTATCATTCTCTATTCAACTTCACAGTTTCTGGAGCAGTTTCTATGGAAGTGCATTGTTTTAATGATATTTCCAGCATATTCCCATGAGAAATAATACAACAATTGGCTGTATGTTCCTTCACATTATGGTTAGGGACTGTGCTGTGAGATCAAAATTTTGTATCTGTTTCAGCGATATTTTAATATCTTTGGATGAAAACAACACAGAAATGCAGAATGCAGTTATATCATATAAAAATAGTCCTCATGATTTCTTAGGCTGAATTTTAGCTTCTGTTCCCTTTAGTTTAAGGTATTTTTAACTTTCAGAACTAAAGTTACTCTTATACTTCAGTATTCTGTTCTTCGTTTCAGCCCAGAAATTTATGGATTGTTTTTTGAAAACCAATATTTAAATCTCGTGTATTATCGGACCTCGATTAGAAATTCTGAATCCCACTGACATCAACTAGTGCTCTGTTACTTAAATTGGAGTTTCTTCCTCAGATCGTGCTTTTACTAAATGAGAACACATTTGCAATTCTGTCATTCACTGTTATTTCTCAAGAAAAAAAATCCTTTTTGCACAGGGTAATTTTAACGTCATCTTTCTTTACATTCAGCTGCGACAAGCGTGAATTGCAGGACCAGAGATAACACAGACTGTTCTATACATTTTCCCTATCCACATGCCAGCTTTTCCTTATGCTCCAGACAGTGACATCTTCAATAGGCTAAATATAATGAAATTATGTCAAGGAGCGTAGGGCACGCAGCCCAGCATGCACGCAGCCTGGCAGACAGCCACGTGCAGGACACCGGTTTTTATGCCCAGTCAACTGCCAATTGCTGTTTTACTTCTTTGCTTTAATCTGCTAGTAGCTAGCCTTTACTGCTGCGGCTGTCGCTGAGGATCCTGTGAGTGAGTCAGTACGTTTCAGAAGTCACTTCTGCTTGAGGCAACGTGCATCCAGGCACAGAGGGACCTGGTTCTTGCTTGTCTGATTGCTTTGTCCCTCCTTCACTTCCTTGTCGATGCTGGGAATTTTGAGAAAGGGTGGCTGATGAGGGGGGTTATTACTGCATTTCTGAATTTGGCCTAACTCTTACAACTGGCAGGCAGGAAGGGATGGGTTTACTGGCACAGCATTGTAAATATAACACTCTCCTTAACTTTCATTTTCACCCTCAGATGTTCACATCATGAAATTTTCCACTCTGCCCCGTCATCACTTGACGTGCAATCTTACACTGCCTAGATCAGGAGATGGCAAATGAAACATTAAGCTTTTCACCCTAAACTGCTGCTTTTAATATACCTTAAATCTGCAGAAACTAAAAAGGAGTCCAGATAGGAGATTTGGGATCCTGCTTGTATTTGCCTATTTTAAAGCGCCTAGACCTGAGTCTTTCATTTTGCTTTTGATGGAAAATTGTTATCCCCACTTTATAAAGAACATTTCAAAATAATGAAGAAGCCAGTGATGAAGATGCTACAGTTAATGGTAAATACATTAAAATCCTTAAAGGTGCAGTAGGCAATCAAAACACTAAACCAAAGAAACGGTTTTGCCATCTTGCAAAGTTTGAGAGAATATTCAAACCAAATAAATTTTCTTTGGGAAACGAAAAACCAAACCAGTGTAAAAGATGATGATTAACAGTAGTCAATATGAGGAGATATTTGGGAACACCTTTTTTAACAGTAGTTATTAGTGTTATTAATTGTATCTTTCTTTGCCAGAAACTACCAGAAGGTTCCAATCAAAACAATGAATCTGTTGAGGATCCAGAGCATAACGGCAGGAAGAATTGGTGAGAAGCTCTATTGTTTCATTGCATAAATCTTCATTTTAAGACATACAGTGCCCGGGAGTTGGCTTCCATGGACCAGCTTTTTTGTGTGTTTAAGAGTGGAATGTCATAAGGAAAGAAAGTGTCCTTAGAATTATTTTTACTTTCTTTTTTCACCTTCTAAATTAAACGTAGCAAACAGATAAAGTTGAAGTCTTGCATTTTTATAGAAGTTACCAGTTTCATTTTTCATGTCTCCATTAGACATTTAAAGAAATAGTGTGAGAAAGTGGAAATTTCTAGTCAGTTACTGTGTCATTCTCCAAGTGCGATGTGCATATGCAGTTGTCACTGTTTCTGACTCCATCCTTTAGCACAGAACATTTTCACCATACTCCACTCAGAAGAGCTTTAAGGACAATGACTCTGAAACATACCCCCATGAGATTAGCAAGCACTGAAAAATAACACCAACAGACGTGTGTCACCTATAACCTTTAAAAAGTTCTTATCATACAACTCCTGGATTCCTCACAACCCATGTATCACAGGCTTTCTCTTCCATTTCTGGTGCGCTTGGTATTTAGTGTAGGAATTCGGGAACTAAAAATATATTTTTTGCAGATAACGTTTTTGGATGAGAAGTGCAAAGCTGCTAGCAAACTGCGACTTGTAGGTGCTCTCCCAGGGTGGTCTGGCACCCAGTCTATGACACAAACCCTCACCATTGTAATTAATTATGTATTTATTTATCTCTGAGTTGAAAAAGCACAGAGAGGCTTTCCTGTGGCTCAGTGCCCCATCGTACCAGGTATTGGATACGCCACAAACAGAGAGACAATACTTGTCTTAAAATAACCTTTTAAGTATGTAATACATACCAAAGTGTCACCAGGGAAATTATGTCTTTTCTACAGTTAACTGATAGCAAGCTGGAAAATGTGAATGAAGTCTCATAGCTAGTGGAGAAAACAGCACTTAAAAGAAGAGAAAGTGAATGAATGGTCTTAATGGACCAAATGAGTTATTTGTACCACGAAGTGGTCACGTGTGAAAGAAGTAGTGAGCATTTTACTGAAAAGCATGTGTCCATTTCCATTATATAAATGGTCTTTTGTGATCTGACTCCATTTTGACTGATTATCTTACTCTTTGGTGTCTCATCTCAGGTTACAAGGCAGCTTTTTTGCCGTGAGTCTTGCCCCTTGTACTGACTTGTAATTGTTTTCTGGTGGTTCAAAAATATCTTAGTTACAGCTGATCTTGCTGATGGGGCAGGGAGATGGACCAGGTGCCATGTGGGGGTCCTTTCCTATCCTTTTTTAATGGTTATGTGTTACTGGTGCTTCAAAGACCAAATTTCATGTTCAGCCAGTGAAGTTAATCAAATGGGGTATAGCAGGAAGCGGGGAAAGGAAATGCATACAGAACAGAGCCGTCAGTTTGTACGTGCAATGGCGTACTTCATCCACTACTTCATACTTCATCCCGTGTACTGCTCCTACACAGGAGGAGCATATGAAGTCTGAACAAATCTCCCAAGATGCTAAGTGTTTATAGGTGCCTGCAATGTTATATTTTGAATTTGTGATGTTGTATGCAACGTTTCTGAAAGATCATCATGGAGACATCTCAAACAGTTAGAAAATAGTTAGATTAGTTAGGAAAAGGGCGTTAGAAAAAAATCACTAGTAATTTATAAAAAGTTGGGACAATTGAACATCTTTAGGGTTACATGAAGTTAGGAAAATCAGCCCTTGTTATCATCAGCTTTGCCTCAGTGTAATAGTTCTTTGAAGACTCCAGGTGTCCTGATCTCAGAGGAGCAACCGTACAAACAGAGCTTGGTTTTTTATGTTTTTAAGAATATAACTTCTTGAGCTGATGCAGAACATTGCAGTCAGACAAAGAACGTGACTTGATTTGAATGAAATTGCAGAAAGCTTATTGTTGAGGCTACAGGCCATCACATTTCCAGAAACAAAACAAAATTTAACTCAACATGACAGTGTGGTCAGAATGCCATTGAATAGGTCAAATATTCTGCTCTGAAAGGGCACCTCTTTCATCAAAGTTAATGCAAGAAAAGCAACTAGTTCTTGCATTTTGATATGGCAGAGGCAGAAGTGGCTGTGCAAAAATAGGAAATATGTGCAGAATTGGTTTTTTGAGGGAGGAACTTTCCAAGCAGTGTAGAATATTTGTAGGAGGAGTGCAAAGTGAGCTTGTTTTGTTAATCTCCGACTCCAGCTAAGGAATGAATGGTGCTCTCTTGTTCTTTTTATATAGAGGGAGTTTTATTATCGATTTTGGTGAGTAAAAGGGCAGGTCCTGCTTGAAAAACTGGAGTGATTAAGCAGTTCCCTGGATGGCTGTACCTCAGCCAATCCTTTAAACAATTCTCATGAGGAAAGATGATGTTTCTCCTCTTCTGGTCATTCCAAATCTGATTTTTCATATCCAATCCCTACATAGCCTTTCCTTGATTTCAGCAGTCTCCAAGCACAGGGAAATAAGGAGGTTGAATAATAAAAGCTTAGAAACCATCGGACATAATTGAATTCACTTATATTTCTACTAAGATATGTTCTTTTTTACAGTACTAGACATTAAGAGTCCCCACGTTCTGTAGAAAAGAGAGGTCAGATTTAATAAGAAAGGGAAGGATTTTTAAGGGAAAGAATTTTTAAACCCTGACAAAACAGCAAATGCGAAGAAGAGCGTAACCTTGTTCTTTGAACTCTGAATTCAGTTTCCTTTCAGTTCAAGGACCTTCAATTTGACCCTTAAGATACATAGAGTCGTGTTCACACTCAAGGAATCACAACTGTCTCTATGGTTTGGGAAGAGCTGTCATGGATCAGAAGCAAGGTAGAAAGTTGTTGGCATGGCATTGGGTCGCACAGCTCACAAGTTATGTCTGCCTGCTGATTAGATGTCTGGAATATTTTAAACAAAGGGATGTCAAGTGATAATTCTAGTGAGAGGAAGGGTATCACATTAAAAAAAACAGTCTGAGTGTGAACATTCATGAGCGGTGAATGCAAAGAAGCATGGGGTTGATACAGTCAAGCAGATGAATGTTCAAACTACAGAAAGCTCAGGTCTATTTTTCAAGAGATTCATCTCTAGCAACCCTGGGTGGGATATAGACAGGTATATACATGCATGAACACAGGTACACATAACTCGGTTTACCTCTAGCAGTGCTTTACACGAGTGCTTAATGTTCATTTTTAAATAGAGAAACTAGACACACAAAAAAGAAAATGCCTTTTGTAAGCTTGTCCAGCAAAAATGTGACAGGTGAAGAGAGAATGTGTGTTTCCTTGTTTCTTTTTCAGCCTTATGCCTTATTTCTGTAGATCTTTGATCAGCACCTGTAAATCTTTCTCTAGTTATTATTGAAAGGATTTTGACCTTGTATTAGTCAGCAGATTTAAGTACTGTCTTTAATTTGAAAACAGTTCTAAACAGTTTCCTTAAAATAGTCATACCTAATTTCCTTNTCATACTTCAGGGAGTTGCAGTTTCCTTCCAGTTTTTCTAGTGCGTTAGAGAAGCACAAAGGGACGAACCTCACAGGCAGCAACAGATAGAATAGGGAGCTCTGGAGAGGGAGAAATCCTACAAATACTCTCTTGACAAAGATCCTTTCAAACTTGATCAAAAATAGGGAAGTAATATATTTTTGTGAAACTTAAAATACCTGTCCTTAGTTATAATCACCTGTTTAAATGCTTTACTGGTCCATATCCTAAAGCTCTATGGTTCTGTAAAATTTCTCTTGAAGTTGCTTACTCTATTTCTACAGCTGCTAGTTTAATATATAGGAGAACGGCCATCCACTGATAAAATCTATGAGTTCTTTCAGGATTATTTCTTTTTTTTTTAAGTTTTAACATTGCCTGCGGGGTTGCAAGAACTGTTCAATGTGATACACTGTCCTTATGGCTTAGCACATATAGAAATCAAGGTTACAGCACACTGTGCAGGAAGGAGTGAACCCTCCTCCGAACTTTGCTCCGTTACTTGGAGCAGCCCCAA
>VYZW01037017.1:4433-15813 GCA_013401315.1 Balaeniceps rex | reverse complement strand
TGATTTCATTCCAGCACGTGATCCCAAAATGTCAGTGGGTAAAAACAGACAGCAAAATAAATTTCCTGAGTATAAATAAATAGATTGTGTGCATACATAGTAGACATGTACACAATAATATCAGTGTCACTGATGATACATTACCCTGAAGATAGGAATTCATCTTCATAATTTCATAAATTTCTAGGCCTCAATTCTTAAAGAGGTGTTTACAGGTTTTTGGCTGCTCCATTTANAAATTCTCTCAGTCCCAGCAATTTGCTCATGATCTGGCAACACAATTGACAGCTGTGTCTCTTCATTTGTCAGATAGGTGAAAGGCAATCCAGAACCTATGTTTTCTTCCCCCCCACCCCATTCTCTCTCCTCTGTTCTCTCTCCTTTTTCTTTTTTCTTTTTTCTCTCTTTCAGCAGCTGCACAATTTCCTCTCATTCGAGATGTCTGCAGAGTAGTTGAAAAATGCAGCTTTTGCCATCCCTCTTGACTTTTGTTAATTATTTGATGACTATTCTTTCTTAAATCTTCCTCTACTCTTACTAGACACTATGTCTCCAAATAAACATGGAAATGGAAAGCTGCTGTTTGATGCCAAGTGACTTATTTGCCTGTTTATAGATAAGAACAGTATCTGCTTCTCAATTTTCTAAGCAATCAGTTTTATTCCTTCAGAGTGCTGATAGATATCATAGAAAAGTCTAGATTGGAAGGGATGTCTGAAAATCATCCACTCCAACCAGCAGGTGAAAGCAGTGCCTTAGATTAGGTTGGCCTGCTGGCCAAGGCCTGAATATTTGCAGAGATGGAAATTCTAGGACTTGTCTAGGCAGCTTTTTCCAATGTTTAATTGTTTTTGTGGTAAAAAATTATTTGCTTATATCCCAGCAAAATTTCCACTGAAGCAACTTATACACATTGCCAGTTGTCCTGTCACCGTGCATCCTTGTAAAGAGAGCAACTTCACCATCTAAACACACCTTTTAGGTAGTGAAAGACTGTGATAACATCTGCCCCGAGCCTTCTCTTCTTCAGGCTGAACAAAACCAATTCCTTCACCTCGTCTTCACATGCCACTTCTCCAACCCTCTGATAATCTTGGTGACCCTTCACTGGAGCATCTCCAATTTTTCCAATCTCTCTATTGAACTTGGGGGGATCAAAACTGGACACAGTATTCCTGGTATGACTTAAATTCTGCAAAGAACTGTGTGATCCCTTCATCTTTCTTCTTTTTTCCTTGACATCAGTACTTGTCAATTAAAAACCTCCACTGAAAGTTCAGATGGATTCTCTACTAGATTAGAATCTCCTTCCAAATTGAGGCATTTTTTAACTTATTCCCTGAGTGACCAGTGTAAATTGTTTAGTTTCTATTTAAAGGAAGCTCAAAGGTTTTGGGGCCAGCAAAACTGCTGACACACAAGTTGACAAGATCATGGAATACCCTAATGATTGGGTTCAGCAAAGATGTAGATTAGATTAATTAGTTTGTTGGTTTTTAATTTCAAAGGAATAGTTATAATAGTTTTAATAGCAAATTTATATAGCATAGATGATCACAGTTATGACCACGTGAATCTTCTAGACTGCTCAGGCAGAAATTTGGGTGCCTTTATATGACTTGCCCATCATTTTTTAATGATTTCCTTTTTTAATGTATTTTTAATGAGGACTCTATAAAATAGCTGGGTTTTAGCCACAGTTTAACAGATCTACACATAGCGGGGTGTAAATCTGGGATTTTGGTTCCATGTATTACAGAGACAGAAGCCTTTCAGAAAACCCTGATTTTGATTTATGTCCCTCACGACTTTTGTAGAATGAACAAACTTGATATTTTGGTAAGGATCCGATTTGAAGATCTCAACATTTGTAAGTTGGGAACTTCAACAGGCAGATTTGGGGCTTGTTACTTCTCTTGCATAAGGCTAAAATGTGATAAAAGTTAAGGAGAAGAACAAAACTAAGTCAGATTTCTTTGCAGTCATTGCCATCAAGTAAATATTTTATTCTTAATTTTTTTCTCTCAAATAAATATGTTTTTTTGTGATACTCAGCATATCCAGGTAAAATAATGTGCCTAAGAAGAAAAATACTGCAATGACTAGCTTATTAGATGATTGATCCTATCTTTTATCATCTTTTGAGAGAGAGATTATACCTGTAGTGGAGTTGATTGCAATTTCTGATTATGATTAATAGAGCCTTTTTTTTATTAGACCTACTATGTAGATTCTGTTCCACATTTTCAAAAGCTTTAACAAGCAAAAGGTCTTCCAGAACAAATATAATTGAAAAGTAAACCAGTTTTTTCAGCTGAGCTTCTACATAGGAAGAAACAACATGAAAGACAGATAATTATCCCTAGATAAAACATCAATTACTTTTTCTTTTTTTGTACATCAAATCTTCTTACCTTACTGTATGCTGATAAAAAGGAACAAATATTTTCCAGAAAATCTAAATCTTAGTGTTACCCAGTGGCTCAATGTATGGACTGCTTGTTAGACAGGGGAAGAGAGGAAGGCAGTTAAGCATCTACCAGTTACTCATCATAACTACGATGAGTAAGGAGGGGAAGACTTGCGCTCTGCCTCCCTCTCGCCCCTGCCAGCCAGGGTGCATGGAGCTCACCTGCCTCTTCTTCCTTTCTCTTTCTCTCAGGCTGCTCTTTGCAGCACTGATGATAGCTTATCTGTCTCTTTCAATTAAGGGCAAGAATATTTTCTGCAGAAGCCTCGAAAGAATTTATTTATCTTACACAGAGAGCTGGTTGGGAATCAGAGGCTGGGAGGGATGAGGGACTAGATGGCAGGAACTGTCTAGCTCACTCCCAGCCCCAGCGCATGGTGAGAAATACCACTGCCATTCCTAACAGATTTTTGCCTAGCCTTTTTTTTAAGTAGCTCCTGCAGTCGAAAGTCTATAACATCTCCTGCTGTCTATCCTGTTACCGTGCTACTCTTCCCACTACCTAGTTCAAATCTAGCTCAAATATAAACTGACTGTTCTCCATCCATCTTTATGGAGAACAGACTATCTCCTACCTCTATGCAGCAGCTTTTTATGCACTTCAGGAGATGACCCTGCCTACTTCTGTCTCTTCTTTTAACTGAACAAACCCAGTTGGTTCGATCTTGCCTCACAGATCATGTTTTTTAGAGCTTGGATCGTTCCTTTTGTTTTTCTGTGAACATGAAGTTGTCAGTGTTTTTGTTCAAATATCCCAATTACACAGAGGCATTACTCTAGCCAAGGTCTCGCTAAGGCTGAGCAGAACAGGGGATTGGTCTGTGTCTTATTTAGCCTAGTTATATTTCCCAGGATGTTTTTTTTTTCCTTTTACCAACAGCATGACGTTATTAGCTATGGTATAGCTCATGAACCATTTCTATAGTCAATTGCATTTGTGTTGGTGGTTATTTCTTCTTGAATATAATACGTTATCATCATCTGGAATATCATTATATGATCTTTCAGACCATACCTCTAATATGTTGAGAAAGGGTTAGAATTCAACCTTGTCTTCTGAAGTACTTGCAGTTCCTTGTGGTATGTGTTTTATGCACATTTAGTATTCTAGTACAGTTCTGCCTATGGAAAATCATCAGCTCTTTAACACCAAAACACTTGATTTGGAATGACTCATGTTTGACAAATGTTCCCCAAATTCAGAGCCAAGATCTGAGCTTTTGCCCAGGTGTCTATCATCACTGGAGGCCCCTGGTAGTACCACAGTGGCCGGGCCAAGGACGATGGAGGGCCTGGCACTTCTTCGGGGGAAGTGGATGCTCCATCCTTGACAATAGAGTTTCACTGAAACATCCCAAGCGTGGGAACTTACAGCTCACTGGAAGTTTTGATGAAAAAAGAAAGTCTGATTTAGACTGATTATGCATTGAAAACATTGCTGTCCCTCAAGACTGTCAACAAGCCAAAAACTTTAAAAAAAACTTATCTGCCTTTGATAAAAAGGGGCATCTTAGATGAAATGAGAAAAGATTCCTTCAGATCTCTTATAAATTATACTCTGATAGCAACTGTTCGTTCCTCCCCTTTCTGCCTACAACACCCTCTGTCAAGTGACCTACAATGACAGACAAGTGCTTACACCAATTCCTGGTGGACGGATGCCCACGCTAATAAAATACAGAAGTCCAGCTCTGCTGAAAAACACAGGTTGAATATACACTGCATGCAGAATTGAAACTGCCTTCTTAACCTTAGAGGGTATATATCGCCAAAGTGGTGTCAAGATATGCGTAGAGCATCATAAAGAAACCAAAGCTCTTACTGAAAGCAAAGAACCTGATCACGGAGCAAAGTGCACCAAAGCTGAAAGACTCTCTGTTGACATAACTGGATTTTAGTTCTTGCAATTCTCATTACAAGTACTTAATTTGACATTGAAGGAAAAAAAAGATGGATTTGAAAAATGTATAAGAATGGCTTGCTTTATAACATGCATTGACTGTAAGAATCTGACATGACCTTGGTTTCTCATTTCTCACTTGTACAGTGTTTCATGACTAATTCTTCCTTTAAAAGCAGGATTTTTCTTCTCTTGATTGAAGAAAAAAAAAATTCTAAACTTAAGCCCCTCTTTTCCTGATATTAAGTTGCAATTATGTTGATATATGCTCCCAACCTTTTGTAGCCTACCTCTAAAGTATTTGTTAAACAAATGCTACTTTTTGATCACAGGCTCTTGCCCCCTTTATTCTCATTATTCAAGGTTCAAGTGTATTTATTTCCTTACACAAGTCAAACTCCTCCAAGCACATCCACCTACTGCCCACTCAGTCTACAATTTTCTCCTTTTAATATAGTGAAAATCTGTTCTCGAACCTTGCCTGACAAATAGAACAATCAACATAAATTCTTTCCTATTCAGATGCAATGTGGCAGTTATCTCAACACTTAATTGCATTTTGCTTTTCATCCTAGTTCTTATGTCTTAACTGGTTATTTAATTAGCTTTCGGGAAGTATTTAAAAATAATGGATTACAAGAAGTGTAAAACTCAGCCTTCAGCGACTTCTGTTCCTCTTAACTTATGGGACTTTTGCCCCGCTTCTGACAGTGCAGGGATCTGTGGCATTTCTGTGTCACCCAAAGAGATGATGCTCAATGCAGATCCTTCTAGGCAGACACTTGTTAAGACCTACATGGCAATCTTAGCAAAGAGATTTGAAGCAGTCCGTGCTATTTTCTTCAAACCTTGTGTGCATTATACCTCAAAGCTGGGCAGCCACAGAAATCCATTTTTTACATTAAGATGTTTGAAAAGAAGAGGGTGGTGTCCCCAGAGACAATTTGGTTGTTCCCCCTGAGAATCACATTCTTGAAAAATCTACATTGTTTTGTGCTGTCCAACTTCTCCAGGCTTTAGACTCAAAGGTGTTTGAAGAAATATGTAATGTCAAATCCTGAACTGTCTGCTATGAGCATTCAAGGAACGTGTAGAGAAGTTATGAATTAATTGATATCACAGATCTATCACATAGAAAACCCGAGGGAAAAGTGCTTGCAAATTGCATTGTCAAGGAGCAGCGAGGGCTGGCTGGTCCACAGGGGAAGGTGAGTGGGAGCCAGTGGTGACAGCTCACATCACCCCAACTAGGAGGGCACAGCAGGTCGGGTGACAGTAACCTGCATCAGCCAGGGGCCAGTGATCAGGGAAGAGGCTGCAGAGCCTGTTGGTGTTCTTGGGGCCCTTGCTCATATTTTTTGAAGTACATGCATGTGATTTCCTGGGCTGGCCCTGAAGAGTTTTTCAAGACTTTCCAAGAAAGGTCTTGAACAAGCTTTTCATACCAAATCTGGTTTAGCTGCTTAGAGAACTGGATTTGTCAGCAAGCAGAAAATGTTTTCGTGCCCCAGTGTATTTGTAAACAACAAATGGCTAGGGTGGGAAAGCCTTCTTATTTATTTGCCCACCTTTTAGGTGAAGATAATTTTCATGTGTTACCATAAATGGCTTAAGACCTCTATAAAAAACAAAAAAACCTTGCCCTAGTATTTCTGCCCTTGAATAAACAAACATTGAATAAACAAACAAAGTTCTAGAACTTTGTAGCCGCAATTCAACTGTGTGCTGCTGAAAACCCATTAGTAAAGCTATCACCTGAGGTATGTTTCCAACTGCTAAACAGCTTGGGCATTATCTGAATCTCTTATCCATAAAGTATTTAGACTTTATAATTAGATTTTAGAAAGACATGGATTGATTAGCTCTTATCCTCATTTAGGAAATGATACCCCCTTCTGGATTTTAGTGTCTGTTTCCACTAATGTCTAGTTTAGAATCCTATAATGTATTTAACTCCGATCTATCTATACAATATCTGCAATACAGGAAAACACCATTAAAATTTAAATGAGCAGGGTTCCAATAGGTTTTCTCAGTTTTATGGATGTTTCAGATACTAATGCTAAGAGGTTATAATATTTCATGTCTCTATTTCATATAGAATACATTGCATTTCTATAATCCTTTGCTTCTCTGCCAGCTGCCAATAATCCAGCCACGTCTCATTCCAAACTTTGGCTGCATGGTTGCTTGGTTTCCCTGCATTGTATGAAAAATGTGTTTCCTTGAAGCTAATGAACAGACTTGGTTTGCAAGTGCAAGGTTCAGGCTGAGCTCTGAGTTTTATGTTCTTAACAACAGATTTTGAAAAAAATGCAGAGAAAAAGAAATAAAAACTGGGGGAGGAAGGGTGGGAAAAGGGGCGGTAGGCTATAGGCCAGAACACTGGGGCAAACAATCTTGTGCTTCAGAGGATGCAGGAGAAATTCTAGTAATAGATACGGGCAGAGCAGAAGCAAGGATAAACTTTTGAAATTCCAGACAGGAGTGGGAGATGTAGATCAATCCCGTATTTCACTCATTACAAGTGGGCAACTTTCTCTCCAATGGCATAAAAAGAGTGGAAGCAGATAAAAGATTAATAAAGTCACTGACCACTGAGAGCCAAATACTTACAGGAACCTTCTCTCCTACAGAAGAAAATTATTACTTACTCGTGGTTTTATAGCAGCAAAGAATGACTCCAGTGGTGGCTGGGCTTTCTGGTTGTGATGGTCATTTACTTGTAAATGACAACTGGAAATGGCAATGCCAGTCACAGTGATGAACACAGACTGAAAAATCGTAAAGAAAAAGGGTATGTAGTAAGAAAAGAATAAATAGTACTAATGATCTTTTAACAATAGTAGCAGAAATAGTTCACTGCTGAACTAGCCCATATTTTGTTAATTCTTCCAAAACTGTTCTTCCTACTGAGCAGACAGCCAAAGGGAGGCAGGACAAACTCTACTTTTCTGAAGAGAGGCCAAGCAGAAACCCAGTCCTGGCACCCATTAACCTGACCTTGAAAGCTTTGTCATGGGAATGCGCGTGACTATGTTTGAAACACAAGCAAAATTTAGTTCATATTAGCTGATGGTCTTGGACCTTTATTGTCTGGGCAAGCTAATTAATTTACCACTTTAATAAGGAGCTTGTAGAATGTAAAATCTTGCTTGTTAGCATGTTAACAAGGCTGTAAACTGAGTACTCTCTTTAGATTGTAATATAACGAGCTTTATGAGAGCAGGGGGATTATAAGAGCTTCCTCCACAGCTCTGATTTAAATTAATAAAAATACTAATGAAAAATTATCATGGGGATGAGATAATAGACCTGCTATGAGACCTGCAGTACCCAGTCCTCACGGAATACAGACGCTGATAACCATAGCCTAAATCCATTGCTATTTACTGCAGTATTTAGTGTCAGAGCCTACATCCTTAAACCCAGGAATGACCAGTTCAAGGCCTTCAGCATTTCCCAAAAGACAAATTAACTTTCACACTCTTAAATGATACCCTAAAAACACAGTATCTTTTCTGCATTGCATCCACCTTGTTTTAGCTGCAATACCTTTTGTCGAAGTGGGAATTTAAGTTGTGTTAGCCAGCCAAAGTGTCTTCTGCCCTTCCTTTTACTGATTATTAGTAAGCCACAAATATTACTGTCACTCTTCATCTCAGTCTGGACACTATTTGGCTTTGTAGCCTAGTAGCCTGAGGTTTTGGTGACATGCAGCACCAGAAAGATAAAGGTTAGGACAATGGGAGTGTTTTACTATCTCCCTGTAAGGAGCTGAATGGAGAAGCCCGTGGAGCAGGCCTGGAACTGTTAAATTATCTTTCTACTTGGCAAATCTTATGGCACGTCTGTTAACAACATCTATGCTCTAAATTTGAAGGAATGGTGCTTTTTTTAATTAAAATGCTGTAAAAAGTTTGGTTTAGGTTCAGTTATATCCAGTGTGCCTGGCTGACAAGAGTTACTTGCTAATTCTTTAATTTGTAAAGTTGCTGTGAAGAAGTTCTGGACAGCACGGAATGTGAAAAAGAAGAATAGGTTTACTGTAGAGCTGAAGGAGTGTGACTAATCATTGCTTGGCACCGTATGCTTCCTGAGAATGGAGTTAGCACAGTAAAATACCATTGAGAGGGGTGACCCAATGGACCAGAGCAATAGCAGGGGAAAAGCAGGGAAGAACTGCCAATAAGACATTAGCTGGCAAGGCCCAGCAGAGTAGAGCAAATTGCCAGCCAAGACCTGAGAGAGGGTTACATTTCTGTTGCATATTTAAGACTGAACTTACCCAGGATTTGAGCTGTGGTCCATTGAAGGGTGACGGGGTTTCATAAAGGTGGTAGAGGGTTCATACTGAATGCTGAAGATCCCTTTGGCGTGGGAGCGCATGGAGCACCCATAGCCACCGACTGTTTCGATCCCCAGGGGATTTCTTCTACGCAGCATGACAGAGAGAAGTTTGTATCAGTAGTCCCTGTGTATTTTGGAGATTATTCAAGGTTAGGGAAGGGAACAATAGTAGTGTTAATGAATATCCTACTGTAGCACAAAGTTTTGTGCTTTTTTCGGTAAGCAGTTTTGTATCTCATATTTGCGATTATTTACTGACTGAAGACACTCTCAATGTAATTGCCTGGCTGTGCTGTCTGGCATCTAATAGCATATTTTTAAAATAGCTCTTCTTACTTCCGTCTCTCAGTTTTCTTCATTATTCTTTACCAGCTTCAAGAAACTGGCCTTGCTAAGCCACTCGACTTTGGCAAATATTATTTTTAGTTCGGTGAGTAATTCTATTTTACCCAACACAGCAAACTTCATTTGGATTTGACTGATAGTTTTCTGCATTTTAGACTGGTAGTTTTTCTAATTTTTAGAAACATCCTGGGGATTAGTGACAGTAAAAGAACATTGTATGTTCTCAAATTGTTATGATTTCTCTTTCTGGGGAAGATGTTTAAAGCTGTTTCTTTTTCACTGTCCAATTTGGACAACACAACTCTATCATGATTGTTATAATTAAATGGACTTGCCTAGTTGATTTATTCATATCACTCATAGGAGTTGTTTGTAATTTAGCCCAACTGAGATTATGACCTCATTAAACTTTATGTAATATGTACATGAACAGCAACATCCCCATCTCCTCCCCCCCAGAGCAAAAAATAAAACCTTGCCACATGAAGCTTCATAGCTTCACATAGCTAAATAGGCCAGGGAGAAAAAATGTAGACTAAGATATTACCTCTGGTTCGGGATTTTTCTGGATAGGGAAATCAGGGCAGAAAATTATTAAAATAACTTGCAGAAATTTAAAAAGTCTGCTGAAGGACAGATCTTTGAAGTTCCAGTCCAGGATCACAAAATTGTCCTTTTCATTCCCTGTTGAAAATGGTGAACTTTGTTGGGGATAAGAAAAAAGTCCAGATTCTTTTTCTTCATCTTCCAGCCACAGAGTTGATGAGTTACCTGCCTTGAAGACTGATTTGTTTGGAGACAAATACTGAAAGAGGCACAATAAACAGTAGTTTAGGATGAAAGTGAGTGACAAACCGATTGCTCTCAATTCATTGCTCATCATCACAACAGCAATGAAACATATTTGTGCAGCAGGTCTGGATAAAAAAAATCCCACCCATTCCATAAGTGTATTGAAAAGCCTAAAGCATTCACATCAGCCTTGGAGCCTGTAGCAACTTTTAACAGTAAAGGCCTGAGTACACCTTACACACAGGTCAAGAAGCCACCAGGCCTCCCTGAAAGAGCTGAAACAAAACACTCCTGATGAGTATGGGGACATGAGCCGAAACTTTCCTGGATCTGGCAAACATGAGAGGTGTCGAGAAAGGAGGCATGAAGCTAGAAGTATGAAGATTCAAAAAGAGGACTGGGAAAAGTGTGAAAAAGCAGGTGCTCAGGGTAGGGTTTTAACAGTGGGAAGTAGAAATTGTAATGCTGGAAGGGGGTATTGTAGCTAAGCACCTGAAAGGTGATGAGTAGAGCCAGGCAAAGTAGTTTGGTGGAAAACACAGCCTGAAGGCAATTTTGGTAGTCTCTCTTTTTATCCCTGCAGATCTAGATGCTATAACTGGAAATAAATTCAGAATCCTGCAGGGAAATACTGATATTTTGCGGAAACTGCTGGGAAAGGCTGGAACAGGATGCAGCATCAGTTCTGAGGAAAATAAATCTGTTCTGAGGATACAGTCATGGTTCCTCTTCTAAAAGTTTGATTTTATTTTGGTCTTCCATCTTCTGTAAGCTGCTCAGGTCCCTCAGGAGCCTCCAGAACTGGAAGAACTGGGATTCAGACGACAACCATCTCCATTAAAAGTAAGGTTTATTGGCAATGAATTGCTCTCATCCTGCATTTTAAATAGCCCCCCATTAAACTCTTTCCCCTTTCATCTACTTTCACATTATTTTGCCATGTATTTCACATCCTTTCACTAGATTCTGCTTGATCTAAAAGCTGTACATGCTATAACTGAAGTCAGATATTATAAGATCTGTGACAAAAAATGGTAAGGGATAAGCGGTTTTGCTCCTGAAGTGAAAAAGGAAACCTAGAGATTTCTGCTAAACTGGAGCACCAGCAGCTGAGGGGTACCAGGTTCTGCCTAAGTGCTCCATTGAGCAAAACTAGACAGACAGACGATTTTTGTTTCCTTTCTCCTTGTGGTGTGAATTACCTGTTTTTATTACAAGATCATTGTTTTTGAATTTGTCCAGACTTCTAAACTAGTGTAAGAGCTTCTGAAAAGAAGAGTTTGAATGTTTTTGAGTTAGCATGTTTTCTTTATTGTCTTTAAATGGAAGGAAAATTGATAATGATATCCTTCTGTTAGTTTGTTTCACAGANTGCCACCAACACCTCTGGGAAAACAGAAGACAGAAGGAGGGAAAATGTTTAAATTAGAGAAAAGCCTTCCACATGCTGTGCATGTTTTCTTGTTTCTAAGCGAGGTTTATTAAAGGTCTTATGTTAATGAAAATGATTGTCCAATCAGCCA
>VYZW01037014.1:0-204373 GCA_013401315.1 Balaeniceps rex | reverse complement strand
AGGGTGAGGCGGGGAGGGGGCGCGCCCCCGCCTGGGGTAGCGGTCGCCTCCCCCGAGCGGAGGCCGCGGCCCGGTCCCTTACCGCCGTGCGTTGGGCGGGCGGGCAGGAGGAGTAGTGGGGGGTGGCCGGCAGGCCTGAGCTCAGAGGCGGAGGAGTCAGAGCGCGTGCTGCCTGCTCCTGCAGAGGCAAAGCCCGGCAGGGACGTCCCCGCTGACCCCCGCAGGGCCAACAGGGCTGGCGAGAGCTGAGGCCTGAGGGGTTCCGAGGGGTGCGCGTCCATCTCCCATCAAAAGAGGCCGTGGCCGTTGCCCACCCGCCGCAGCCACGTTTTGGAGTGCAGTCATCCCTTTGCATGGCAAGGAGGGAGGCCTCGTGTGCCAAGGAGGGACGAGATGCTGTAAGCATCCCTGGGAATGCATGACTACCTCAGCATCTCGAGCGCTTGTGTAGCAAGTACACCGAATCTTTGTTCCTTGTTGGCATTCCCAGAGTTAACATGTCCAGACCTAGGAGCTCAGAGCAGCAGGCATGAGGGGCTTCATGAGAGGTGCTTTCCAGGGAGTGTGTGGCTGACTTGCTAGCAGCCAGGATTTTGGCAGGGAGAAGCCAGTGTGGACAGGAAAGCCTGACAGCACGTGGTCCGCAGGCAGTCTCTAAATAGCAAGTTCTCCTGATGTTTTTCCTCCCAGCATGTCAGTAGAGATACCTTGAAACGAGAGCAGTGTGGAGTGGTTGGGAATTGGGCCTGCCAGATGTTGCTGTGAACTTCATGACGGGATTGGGTTGTGAGATCTGGCATCACCAGCAAAGAGAGAGAGGGAAATTCCTGAATTAAAGTTGCCATGCATTTTTTATCGGCTCCTTGTACACAGGCATAATGACACACTGCATGATCACACACGTTTTCTAGATCCCTTTCTCGTACAGTGAACTGAAGGGAGCTGCTTTTTGGGAAGCCTCAAGGCTACATAGTAAAGGAGGCTGTTGACTGTACAGTCCTCCACTCATCTGCTAGAGAAGTTGGAAGGTATGTTATGAATGAGGCTAAGGAACTGCAAGAGGAATAGTTCAGTTCCATGATGAAGGCATTTGGATGCTGCTTAGGAGAATGGTATTTACTCATTCTCTTTCTGCTCCAGAGTTCTTGTCCAAGGCAAGTGACTTCAGCCACAGTTTTAAGAAAGTGTTTGTGTACATACTCTGTCCTGGAGTGTGTGAGGAGGGGGGAATACTGCCTTGCCCTTATTGGAGGGATTTACTTGTAAGAAATGTAGTTATTATAGCAATTAACAGGGTTTGAACAGTGCGAAATAAGTAGAGGATAAGGCCACACACTGAACACTGGATTTAAAACTGAATACTGACTGTTAGCTATGTGAGCCCCAGCTGTTCTTTGTATTTTGACTAGCAGCCTTAATTCTTATGTTCCCTAGTGTGTATCATTCTTAATAATATTCTTTTAATGTTGTCATGTGCGTTCAGTTAAGCTACATCATAAAAGGTGAGTTGTTTCCTTTTTGCATAGTATTCCTTCCTTTACAAGGCTGCACAGTTCTCACTGGGGAGACTGGTAGTATCACTCTACTATGTATGTTGCTCTATTTGCTATTTCTTAATCTGAAAGAAAAATAATCAGCACTGAAGAAACATCCACATCCTTTCGCACATGAAAACTGAAGTTTACACCACCAGTGACCACTGATGAGGCCACTGTGGAGATCCACCGGGAAGTGCTGACTTGCAGCATTTCTCCTCAACTCTCATCTGACCAGTGTTTTTAGCTCACACCCAGGCTTTTTTCTTTTTGGGGGGTGGATTGATAATGTTCTGCTCAGGGGCAGCAGGCTGAGGCCTGCCTCAAGAGTGCAAAGGAAAAGAGAGAGCCTCAAAAAGCAGGAGAATTCATCTGGAATTTCCCTATTGTTAAAACTTCTATAGACTTCCAAGTCTAGCAAAACACTGTTCCATCAAGAGTGGTAGTCATGATAGTCAAGGAAAGACTGAAACAATAGCTGAGGTGGGAAGGGACCTCTGGAGGTCGTCTAGTCCCAACTCCCTGGCTCAAAGCAGGGCAACCAGCAGGTTGCTCAGGGCTGTGTCCAGTTGGGTTTTTAATATCTCCAAGGATGGAGACTCTACACCCTCCCTGAGCAACCTGTGCCAGCGTTCAACCACCCTTACAGAGCAAAAAGCTTTTTCTTGTGTTTAAGTGGAATTAACTGTGTTTCAGTTTGTGCCTGCTGCCTCTTGTCCTTTCACAGGGCACCACTGACAAGGGTCTGGCTCTGTCTTTATCAGCCCACCCCTATCAGATGTTTATACACATTGGCAAAATCCCTCTGGAGCCTTCTTTTCTCCAAGCTGAAAAGTCCCACCTCTCTCAGCCTCTTCTAATATGAGAGATGCCCCAAGGCCTTGAATAATGTTTGTGGCCCTTTGCTGCACTTGCTCCAGTATGTCCATGCCTCTTGTACTGAACCCAGCACACCCCATGTGGTGTCACTAGTGCTGAGTATAGAGGAAGGAGCACCTCCCTCAAACCTATTGGCAGCACTCTTCCTAATGCCGCGTGGGATGCTGTTGCCTTCTTTGCTGCAAGGGTTACATTTGCTGGTTCATGGTGGGCTTGGTGTCCACCAGGGTCCCTAGGGCCTTTACTGCAGAGCTCTTTTCCAGATGCTTGGCCCCCAGCCTGTCCTGGTGCATGGGGTTGTTCCTCCCCAGGGGCAGGACTTGGCATTTCCTTTTCTTTTCATTTTCCTTTTCTTCTTCGTGAGGTTCCTCTCTGCCCATTTCTCCAGGCTGTCAAAGTCCCTCTGGATGGCAGCACGACCATTTAGCCTGTCACCCACTCCTGCCAGCTTTGTATCACCTGCAAACTTGCTGAACGTGCACTCTGCCCCATTGTCAAGGCCATTAATGAAGGTGTTAAACAGTATTGGCCCCGGTACTGACCCCTGGGCAAACCACTACTGAGTGGGTAACTAGTGACAGGGCACTCCTAGCATAACATGAAGCAACAGAGACCAGCTTCAAATTCATCCGATATCTTTGTTTTTTCCATTTCTGCCATAGGGAATAACCTCTTTAAGGAAACCAGAAAAGACTGCAGATTTTCTCCACATTCCCTGAGTGTAATCTTGCCCTGTGTTTGAATATTAGTTCAGTTAAACAAACTGGTTTTATTGGTACTGAATGTCCCCTTATTGTATGTGGAGATGATAGTCTTGGCAGCAGAGCAGAACCATGTCAGAAAAATAATGTGGGTTTGTTTGCCCTACAAATATCTCAAACCAATGGTTACTCTGTTTTCCTTTTGCCTGCTAATCTCCCTCACCCAAAGACATACATTTAAGGTCATGCAGCTTTCTGAACACCTGCCATTTTCTTGAAAGCTGGCCTACCACACAGCTTTTATGTATTTCAACATCATATCTGTCCTACCAGACCTCCTTGTATGGGTAAGGGTAGACAATATCTGATCCCTCACTGGCAGGTTTGATGCGTGTAAGAATTGAGTGACTGAAGTCCGATGCTGCATGGCCACACAGGGTTAGAATTGGCAATGTTACAGGTAAAGGATGAAGTAAGAAGAGCTCAGCTCAGCTTACCAGCCCTGATACATTAACTTTTATCTCTGGAACAAACCGAGGGTGTGCTGCAGCTTCTACAGTGCTGCTGATCTCAGAAAGCTTCTGCAGCCCCTCCTTCCACAGCAACTATTTTGTGATTTTCTCTGCACCTGTAATTGTGCAGATGAAAAGCTCAGCTGGGAGAGTAACAACAGAAATCTACATAATAATTATTATTGTTTCTGGTTACTTTGATTGCACTGAGACAAAGCTTTACAAAATAATTGCACCTATCAATCCTAGGTAGGTGCAAGGGAAAATCCTTGAGATGATATGTGATGAGAACTTTAGGGGAAGAATCTGTAATTCTCTTAAATAAGTATAATTCTAAGGAACGCACTGTGTTAAAATGCTTGACTTCATGTCTGGTTATACCAGATGGCCTCCATCAAGAGGCAGATGTTTTCACCAGTCTTCCTCTCAAAAAGGACATCAGAATTTAACCACGCCTTTGTATTTGAAGACACAGCATGAACAAAAGCATATGCTGTAGATATCAGCTTCATATAGCTGTCGAGTGAAAGCACTGGGGTGGTAGATATAGCCTCGTGGGGAAGCATTTCTTGAAAGTGATAGATTTTTAAAAATACATGCGTTCAGTACGGCTGACTTCAAAGAGGATAAAGGCGATAATCTGCGGTTTATTTACTTAAGGTTGAAACATGCTTGGCTAAAACTTCTTTTAAAATGAAATACATGTTACCCTGCTTTGGGTGTTCTAGCTTTAATGAAAATTCAAAATGCATTATATAATGCCTCTTAAAGGTGACTTGGCTGAGTATTTTCCTATTCAGACTGATGACTTTGATGCTGTAAGCCTGTCACAGCATACTTAATCCACACTAATACCTGTCCCATAGTAATTTTCAGGAGGCTGTAGAGCACAAGGTGGCCAATCTCTCAAAATCTACAAGCAGCTTACACAAATCTGCAAATGGGCAAGAGCCACAAAGCATACACTATGTACCTCACTGCTCCCGGGAGAGCTGTGGGGTGGTTTACAGACAGGACGTGACCGCAGCTCACCAGCGATCCACGGACACTGCTCCAGCCCGAAGCCTGGGCGTGCAGCTGCGGTGCAGGGTGGCTGGGCAAAGTCACTCTCAGCTTTCCCCTGTCACTGGGGATTTGAATGAACCAGCCGTCCCGGTGCTAGACAGCCCCGTTGCCAATTACATGATGTAATGTTGTTACGAGAGCTGTATCTGAACTACCCAGAAGTGATGCAAAAGTTGTTCAAGAGTCACAGATTGGCCAGTCTCTATGGCAGGGAGTTTATAGCTATTTATATATAATTCCTCAGTGCAAGTCTGCAAGGCAGTATCACATTTAAATATTACAACAAAATATGGAGACATTCAAAAGCTCTTACAGCTCTTCCGTGCCCAGACACCTCATTGGATCCACTGTGATAACCAGTGACAGATTTCACTTGGGGAAGTGAAATAACCTCATCCTGGTTTTTGAGCGTTTCCAGCAGGAAGGGAAGCTTTACCCTCCTCAAAAGTCTGCAGGACTTACCATCAGAAACTAGAGCAGCTTTTGCTGTACATGAGTGCCCCATGTAAAAGAGGTTTGGGTAGTTTCCATTGTGGCAATCCTTTCCTGTTTCTAGACTCTTGACTTCTCAGCCAAGGATTTTCTGCCAGGGTTTCTGCCGTCTTTACAGAAGCAACTCGGGGAATGCCTTTAACACACGCAATGCAATAAAGTGCGTATCTGGGGCTTGATCCCACTCGCACTGAACTATCACAAATGTCGATTGCCTTCAAAAGGAGATGATGCAAATTCCTAGCATCACAATAATCAATTAGCAGGCAGTTTAAATTGTGCTGTCACCAGCTTTTACATCACCTGTGCTCTTTGTGTTTGAAAATGCTATTTTCATGCTCTGTTCGCATAGGATCTTTTTTTCTGGCAAATACATTTGGCAAAACTCTGTGCTCTTCAGTGGAAATATAGCGGAGACTAATTTAGCTTCTCGATTTTTGTCTTTCTTGGGCAACCTGAAAGAAAAGGTTATAAAAAAACAAAGCATCTGTGAAAGTTAGTTACATTTTCCCCGCTGCTCCTTCTCTACAGGTGAGGTTAGTTTTACACTGATAGATCTGCACAGGTGTATTTTGAGCAGCACAAATACTTCTGGATAGGTATTTTTCTGTATAGCAGTATACAAACTGGCTTATGTACAGCTCATCTGTACAAGAGATTATCACATACACACCTGCCTGAGCATGGCTACCCATACATACCCCAGCATAGACACAACCTTCTGGTCCTGCCCTTGAAAACTCTACGGGTAGTTGTCCTTACTCATAAAGTAAACCATTATTTACTTTGTTGGGGCTACTCCCACAGTGCCTTCACAGTCATGCTTCACATCCTGAAGCCCACATGGTTTTGAAATGCATGACTCGGAAGCATGAATCAGCACTTCTCCCTTTCTTAGCAGGGATGTGTACAACTTAACATCCCTTCTCTCCTCTGCAGAAGGAGAACATGTCTAAACATTTTCATTTCAGAAAAGAAGCTGATGACAGAAATTCCCGTGCCGTCACACCAGAAGTTCATTCAAGCTCTAGACTGGGCCATCGACCAGACAGGACAGGCAATTTTTATAACTGAAGCTGTTCGAGACTGCAAAACTTTAGAGCGGTGATTTTCAGCCTGTGCTCTGCAGACTCTTGGGGCTGGTGAGTCCACGGATGGTGATTAAGAAAGACACTTTGCTGTCTAAGTAACCTACAGATGTGAAACTTTTTTCCCCTCACCTCCACTGGAAAATGTATAAAGATGAAAACCAGCAAACAGCCAAAAAGCCCTGCCATAATGAAACACATGCTCTTCTTATCAGACTTGTGTGAAAAGTTTATCAAGACCAAAATTTTTCACCCTGCCTTTCCCTTTATGGAAGACCAAAACTTTTTTTTTAAAAAAGGTTTTTATTAGACAAAAACTTTCTGCCCTTCCCTTTTACCCTTCCCCTTACCACTGCCATGAGTCTCCAGTCCCAGGGAAAAAAGGGGGGTGTTGGGTCCCCCTTTGGCGACAGGACGGTTGGCTGGTGCTGTGTGCTGTTCCTGCCAGGCGGCAGAGCTGGACCTCTCCCCCAGCCTGGGAGGACTTGCATTTCTCTGTAGTCTCCTTCAAGCTGAATGCCGCAGTGGTCCGTAAGGAGAAATGATGTTGCAGATACTGAGTATAATAACTCTTATTTAAACAGGGGAAAAAACCCATCTGTTTAGAGCAACGGGGGAAAACCCCACTCAACTGGGAAATGAAAACTGTGTTGTTTCACCTACACAGGCAAAATGTAACAGGTAAGATTCAAAGTTCAGAAGAGGATTTAAGGTAATACTTTCCTGCTTATGGTGGATCAGAAAAAGTTCAGAAAACCAAGCACAAGTGTAGGGGGGAAAGGAAGAAGCTGTCAGCAGTGATTTTTAATCAAAGAGAAAAATCATAGCACTGCAAAGAAGATAAGCAGAATCAAAAGTGATCAAGAACGGAGCTGCTGATAGAAGTGACAACAAAAAAATCATTTGGTCTGGTGCCTTGCTGAGGAAAGATGAGCCTGGAGACAGAAGTCATTAGCAGGTGAGAACAGCGTGAGGCAAGCACCATTTTTTTTTTCAAAGCAGGGATGAAAACAAGTGCATCTGAAGTGGAAGGGGGAAGGTGGTACAACCACATAAACGATCAAAGACGACATACCGTATACTGTCTTAGCATAAGAGACAAGTATGGTAGCTTCGTGGTAGCTTCATAAGCTGATCTTACAAACCATAAATTATGGCAGTAGCATTAGTCGTGAGCGTCTGAACTGGTGAAAGTGGAGTTCCATACGCATTACTAAGAAACCCATAATCATACATTGAGACACACAGAAACAATGTGGGTGTCTGCACAAATTAAGAGCTAAATCCTTTTTCCCCTTTTACTTTATCTGAAAACTTGCTGTATGGATGGTGCTGAGATTTTTCTTTTCCATTATTTCAGGAATATTTTGGGGGAGAGACATTTTTATATTCTGTTCTCATGAAGGCAAAATTTGGACTCACCCTGATCCTGCTGATGGGCAGTTTTAAAGCAAAGGAGAGAAGCTCTTAACAATGACCGATGAAGGCCCCTCAATCAGCATTCTCTGCTCTAGGTGCAAGCTTCTTATAGCTTTTGATGCATCACACAGGTGGAGAGGCCAGCTCTCAATTAGCACAGTCCTAGCATATGGAGTCATTTACAAGAATAGTCCCCCGAAGGAGACATAGTAAGAACCACAGTATACTGGGGTACTCGATCACTGGTTTTTGGACAAATGTATGTATTGTATGCATCTGAGTTTGACAAAAATGCTTCTGTCTTAGAAATTCAAGCAAATAGGGCATGTGGCCGGGGGGCAATGTTCAGTATACTAAATGTACATTTTTATAGTAGCAAAATCATAGTCTAGTAGAAAAACAAGCTTCAGGTGTGATAGCACGAGTCAGAACCATCCTCACACTGAATTCAACTGTGATCAAGACTTTCTGGTAAACATTTTACTTCTCAACTGCATATTTTGCACACTATTTGCATGACATCTCCTTTTCTCTCGTTCCCTTGTTGGCTGACTTTGTGCCCTTTTGGCTTGTCCCTTTTTTTCTTTTTAAGCCTAGTGGTGATTCACTGGAAAAAAATCCATTTAGCCAGTGAGCAGGAATTTATGACCTATTTACAAGTGAACTTCACTATACTTTTCACAGGCCAAAGTCAACACCCAAAGTACCCCCCAGACTGCCTTTTAGAAACTGTGTCAAGTTCCCAGTGATTCCCAAGGACTCCCTCCAGCCCGTCTGCGCTTATCTCACCTGGCCTGCTGTGTCGTAGATGCTATTCACTATTTGCTCACCCAGAATATTTTCTCTTAAAAGAACCTATATTCTTGGGGATGGACTGCGTGTCTTCCTGAAAAGGTCTCTAGAAGGTACTGCAATTCAGGAGAAATAATGAGAAATAATGGCATTTGAGGTTCTACTCTCTGCTTCCTTAATACCCTGGGCAACTCTTGGTCCTTGAGCTGTTGGTAACTTTGCTGCAAAGCCTCCACGTTTCAGAGGATAACCCCGTATCTATGAGCCGGACAACCTAATGTTTTCCTGACATTCACCACAGGATGGCAGTGCAAGATTTTAATTTTCAGCCTCATGTTTCCATTGTATGTGTACGTGCCTTGTGTGTGCAACAGCGTAGTTAGACAGAAAATTAAAACCAGTAGGGCTTTTTTCCATTTTGAAAACAAAGATATACTAGTTTCCTTTCAAATAGAGCTGGATTATGAAAACACAGAACCAATAAGAAAACAATGCTGCTGCTGCTTCACGTGAGGTGTTGCCATAAATGCCACATTTTAGAAACGCGCCTCAGCTTTGTGCCTATGCTGACTGTGCATTTAATTAATTTACACCTCCCCCCCGCCCAGTATACAACTTATATTGCAAAGGTCATTCAGATGATGTGTTCTAAGTGGCTTTTGAATTCAGGGAGCTAGTGTCCTAAAATTGCATCTTTGGCCTATGTGCTAAGGCACACTCCCTGCCGGTGTGGTCCCAAAGCACGTTCTGCCAAGAGAGCTGCGAGCAGTTGCCAGGTTAGTTCAGCCTTCCTCCTCTGTCTCCAGCTTTACATTCCCATTTTATTTTTGTGAGGTAAATCAGGGAATTTGGTTTGTCTGAAAATATACCTGACAAAACCAAACAGTTAGTTTTTAATCTGATTAGTTTCCCTGTCTGGCTTGCAGCTTGGGTGCCAGTACCAGCAAGAGGAGGGAGCCTGAGATCAATCCTTCCAGCTGCACCTCATGCCCAAGCTGGTTAAAGTGATGGCAGAGCTGAAGGAAGCCTTCAGGCCTGGGCTCCGCTGCTTGGTGATTCAACTGGCTTGCCATCACAGGTGCTATTTTCTGGTTTGGCATTCACAGTGAAATGCTGATGGCGTAGCTTGCTCCACGACATTTTTGTCAGGATGCAATACAGTAAAGTATCATCAGGGCTATATTAATGCCAAGGGCAATGCAGGATTTAAACAACGCGTCCTGCTTTGAACTGCTGCTGAAACACACCCATACACTCAACTTCTTACTGATACATGTGTCCATGCTAGCGAATTGCACTGGCTGCACAGCTAAATCTCTACAAAAAGACTATGCAGGTGAGCTCCGGGAGACTGAATGCTGTATTGACAACTGTCATAATTTCACAGCTACTATGATTATATGAGAACCTTGTTTGTCACTAAAAAAACTTCACAATTCAACATAAGAGTTGAAAATATGAACTCTGTGGCTCAAAAACATGAAGGCACATTTAATTTGTAAATCCATCATCTTTAGGGTAATGCTTTGAACGCTGGGGACCTGCTTTATGATTTTGAATCCTTGGGACTGGCAGCCCTGTCATTTCTTCCCTTCCACATCATCCCAGTGGCTGAGTGAGGAGGTGTGTTAGGGTCTCAGTTTGAATGCAGAGAAGTGAATGCTGGGCACTCTCAGCTCTGAGCTCTGCCGCTCCTGTTCTCATCGAGCAAAAGCTCTGAAAGGCACAACCAGGGCACGGGCAACGTTCACCTATTTTCTCAGACTGCTGCTGGAGACAGATAGTTTGATAAACAAAAGCTAAAGGGTTCTTCAGGTGGCAGCTATCTGTCAGTGTTGCTACTTTTTTAAAGCTTAGGTACATGCATTTAGTAGTCCCAGTAGTCCACTGACAGATAAACAAAACATACAGTTCAGCAGTGCTGCTCAAGGTGTAATAACGGCTCCACGTAAACGCAGCAGAGCAGCACTTACTTCTGCTCTCTCCCCTTCCCAATAAAGGGCAGGTTTATGTTCAGAAGGTTTCCGGGATGACTGATACAAGCTGATATGGAACCAGTCTGTATGTAGCAGGAGTCTACGCCGGAAGACTTAATGGAGGAAAAATGCATTTTCCATGGCTAGTAGCACCCAGCAGTCTTAGCTATACCTGAGAGATATACATTGAGTGTCAGTCTTGGACTTCAGCCCATATCAGTAACATTTGTGAAATCTGATTTGTGAAATCAGGGTAACTTCAGGTAAATCTCCTTTTTGTCTAAAAAGAATAATATTTTTCTTTTTTTCAGGACATACCTTCCTTTCCATCTCTTCTAATGGTGTAGTGATAACTGAAAAGTGGACAGAAATGCCTATTTAGTATGAGATGTGGCTACATTCTACATTGTCTAAATAGAACTGAGAAAAAACATTTACCTGTTCACTCTAAACTATACAAAAGCTTTTCCCTTCTTTTCCAGACACGATATAATTTCTTCTTCTTTCATACACAGAAACCAGTAACACATAGTCATAAAGATTATGTGTGTGTGTGCAACTGCAGTAACCCTTCGAAAACAGACCTTCAGTGCTACTATTCTCGTATGTTTCAAGATGCAGTATCCCAAAACAGAGATGCTGCAAATTCACAACTGCACAGACCCCGAGCATGTCACACAGCCTGTACGGAATTAGTGCTGGGCCATCTTGTCTAGATGATCCTTGAGGTCCCTTTCAACCTGGTATTCTATGATTCTATGAATTAAGCTTCACAAAAACCCCATGGCAAAGGGAAGTATTTTGATTCCTGATGGTGATGATATATAGTTCCATAGCAGCCAGCGGCAGGGCCGGCTGCAGCCGCAGTACGAGCGGGGAAGCAGGAAGCCGTTCTGCAGTGTGTGACCCACAGCGTGAACACCCACCACTGTGGGCTGGTGTGGGGTACTGCGTGGGGGAGTAGGGGCAGAAGGGGGAATGGGACAACCTCCTTGAAAATCACTGTTAGGATGGGGGTCTCACTAGGCTTGTTGTCCTACAAGCCCATGTAGAAGTGGTTATTCTTTTTCTGGAGAGTTAGCAATATGAAAGAGACCAGAGCAGTGGCTTCGGGGGGGCTGCAGTGTAGTTGTCAGGAGTACAGATGAGCCAGTGGCATGGGGCCCCCCAGGTCAGAAAGGTGCAGACACTGATGGAGACAGGCCACAACCATGGGCAAACACTACCTGTTGCCTCTAATGCTTTTAATTACTGGAGCTGGAGCCCAGCTGTCCCCCTTTGGAAGGTACCATTTTGCATGCATGTTCATCCACGTGCATGCGCTTCACAGTGCCTGTCTCCAAATGCTTTCCTTTGGCAGGAGCAGTTTGGGGCTGAAGAGGGGAGGGGAAGAGATGGTCAAAACCAGAACTGAAAATGGGCAAAGGGAAGAGGAATATGGGAAGGAGGAAGAAAGAGAAGGGAGGAGGGCAGGCCTTTCAGTACTAAAAGGGGGCCTATAGGAAAGATGGGGACAGTCTTTTTAGTAAGGCCTGTTGTGACAGGACAAGGGGTAATGGTTTTAAACTAAAGGAGGGGAAATTTAGGATAGATACAAGGAAAAAATTTTTTACAATGAGGGTGGTGAAGCACTGGAACAGGTTGCCCAGAGAGGTAGTGGAGGCCCCATCCCTAGAAACGTTCAAGGTCAGGTTGGACGGGGCTCTGAGCAACCTGATCTAGTTGAAGATGTCCCTGCTCACTGCAGGGGTGTTGGACTAGATGACCTCTAAAGGTCCCTTCCAACCCAAAGCATTCTATGATTCTATGAAACATGGTGGGCACGGAGACTTAAGATACCGGCTGAGGACCTACAGTGGTGGGAAAGGGGTCTTGAAGAGCAACAGTAATCAAAGAACAACAGACCAAGTGGTACTGCCTGTACACAAGCACATGCTCACACACGTCAGAATTGACAGAAAATGGGTATTAGTAGGAGAGAGACTATCTCACATAGACAGAGGCAGGGTTAAACCATTGGGGCTGTCCTGGTTACAAGAAGGCTCCAAATGTCTCCTGCTCTGCACCCAGTTGAGCTGCTGTGGGAACCCTGAGGCTCTGAAGGTGCCCACAGCCATTCTCCCAGAGCATCCTCCAGCTGCAGCAATGACGTGGATTGGCAGGGCGGGTGGCCATCGGCGAGGCTCTCCGTGGCCGCTGGCAAGCAGGCAGATTAAGCTGTGCAACTGTGGGAGTTGGGCACAGCTGAGAATAAAACCCAGATTTCCTGTGCCTTAGCTCTATCCACGAGGCCGTTGCTTCCCCACGCACTAATCTGACATTACAGAACGTATGGCGACGCAAAGCCACAAAGAAACTAAATTAAGAGAGTAGTGGGCGTATGACTTGCATGCAATGTTTCCCTTTCACTGCAAATTTCTCATTTACTGTTATTTTTGCATAGGCCCGTGTGACTGAATTCCCATAAAGTGGTCTCCCACACCTCAGGCAGTTATTAGAGCAAGAGGCAGTCACTGGGCCGATCTGTGCCTGGAAATTAGAGGGAGACAGACACAGACCAGGCATCTGAGAAAGAGACTGCAGCGCGGGAAGGGATATATGAACCACTCTGGCACAATTCAGTTGTTAGGCAAATGATTAAAGCTAAAAAGGAGGAAAAACGAACTGCTTCCCTGGTTGTATATATAAACTGGACATTTGTGGAGCGTGAGCAAATGGAGTCGTTATCAACAATAAAGGAGTAATAAAAAGATAAGATCTTTGCATTCCAATTAAAAGAAAAATCATTGCAACAGGATCAGATGTTTTCCCTGGCAAAGACGCAAAGAATTTCTCTCCAGGCAACAGACAAATACCACCTACATCTTCCCTTTTATCAAGTATTAACCCATAGGCTTCTGATAGTAAAAGGCAGAGAACCAGCATAGGAATTTCTATTGCAGATGGGAAAACACTTTTTTTTTTTTCCCTTTGTTCAAATCTGAAGAAAGATTGGACCAGTGAATCAATGGGGTGGAGGGAAACCAAGCTATTAGGAGATTAACATCAGGGGAAACTTTAGAGCAAGATGGCTTTTCTGATGGAACCGTGTAAGAAATTAAAGAAACAAATATCAGCTTTGCTTCCCCTTCCTGCCACCCCCACATTAGCCACATCTTTGCAAAACATACCGTGCAGCATGTACTGATTCAATGGCAAGGCTTACTTCTGCGATAAAGATTTTTCTCAGAGACTTTCAATCTCCAAACAATGAAAAACAAGTATCAGATTAAATGATCCAATGACAAATTTGCAATATTCAATGTTGAGGTGACATATGTACAAATGCTTGAGTCAATGGAACAAAAGTAGGTTTACCTTTTCTGTATTGTTTTTTCAAGATAGTTCCAAAGTAACAAGAGTGATGCCTAACAGTTAAGCACATGATTTACTGAAGACCTTCAGAGGCCACATTCTGGGTTGTCTCCTCTCTGTCAGTGCCAGGCAGGTAGAAAGATAATCAGAGAGAAATTCGGTTTCTCTGACTAACCTTAAGAATCCATCGTGCAGATTGCTGCTTTTTACAAAGTCAAGAAATGTCATTGATTCAACTCCTCAGGAAGCTTGCTAACTGCTTAACCAAAATTTCAGAAATTATTTGAAAAATAGAAGTGCTTCATAATTTACTATCAAGTATAGTTTTTAAATCTGATTGTTGCTTGAAAATTTTCAAATCTCTTTTCAGTGGAAGATTGAGTTTTTTATTTAGTGCATGTGCAGTGTAGACCTGAGAAGAGTATCTGCTTACCATGGAAAATGTTGACTGTAACTGAAAAAGAGAATGCCTGAAAATATAAGGACATATGCCTGAAAATGTAAGGAAATGCAACATTTCAGCCAGCATATTCAAGCCAAAATTATTTCATTTGAATGTGGCACAGTGGTACCTCTTAGAAAATGTAACGCAGTGACTTGGTTTCCCCATTCCCTTCTATGAACAAGTTTCCTATCCTGGCTTCAGCTCCTGTCATGCCGGGGGAGCTGTGCTCGTGCCGGGGACAGCCGTACCATGTCAGGGGAGGTGCGGGCTGATGGGGAGACTTGCTCAGGCACGTGGGACTTCTGGCCTATAATGAGATGCTGCAGTTGCATTTATAGATCACAGTTTTGAAGTTATCACTCCTCTGCTGAAAGATATCAGTTTTCCAGTGGGAAATCCCTTTTCCAAATTTTCTGACCAGAACTTATGTTTATCAGTCTCCTAATTCCAAAACCTCTTCTCCAGCACTTCCTTTCCTTTGACAATCCACTAATAGCTTCATTCCCTTCCCTATCATTGGCTCATCTTTCTTCTTATGTGCAAGCATAGATCAGCTGAAACATGTATGTCTCTTGTCTCCTTCCAATAGCAATCTGATTCTTTACATTAACCTTCAATTTCAAACATATTGAAGAGATAGGTAAAAGGTTTTTGTACCTGTCATTTGTTTCAGTACTGGAGTCTAAACAGAAAATCATTACATCCCCCACTTTTACATTTCACATATATTATAAAAAATGTTTTAACAGCATTTGGCAGAACATAATTAGCCAGTGAACAGACCTTCCTGATAAATATTCACGAGTTCAAATCTGCAAGCAGTAGGCTGAATTATTGTCTACACCTATTGCATATGTTAAGTACGATGTCTTGGAAGTACTTCAGCAAGTTTCTAATTCTAAATGAATGTTTATTCTGTAATCACTGGGAAAAAATATACACACATATGTGTGTGTGTGTGTATCTATATATACACACATATGTGTGTGTGTCTGTGTGTATATATATATATGTAAAAATCCAGCTGTTGTTCCAGACAAAGATTCCTCGTGTAGGTACCCAAGTGGTGTCTTACACTCATTCCTTGTGGTCAATGAGCATGATGAATACATCCTTAGTAGCAAGATGACAGTTACTTCCTCATGCCAGGGGAATACCCAGAACAACATTAATAGATATCAGTTGCAGGAAAATTGTCTGACCCATTGAACCTTTATTTTTTGCAGAATAGATGGTAGCTGTTTATTTAAACATTTTTAATGTTGCATATATTTCATGAGGTATGTGTTTTAAGAAGTGGGTTTCTAGTACTGTGCAAAGTATTTGTCTAAGTAACCTTTTCTTCAGGAAAACACCAAGTTCAGGAAAACACCAAGACCCATCTTAAAACAGGCCAACAGCTGGGCTTCTCAAGGGTACCTGCTAACCTAATTTATCCCTAACTTAGAGCCCTTAGAGCCTAACTTAGCCTCCTAGTTTAGGTACCTGAATGTGAACCTTCCCTCCCATGCAGTTTCATATCTTTGGTCTCAAACAGGGAGTTGAACTTGGTCTCTTGTATTCTAGGTGACTGACCAGGCTACTGTCTAATATGGGATAAATCTCTCTCATCTTCTCCTGTGAGGGGTGCTCCACTTAATATCAATAATTAAGTACTTATTTGAGAAGGTATTTGAACTCTGCACTCTGCAGTATTTCCCAACTAATGGGCTAGAGAGTCAGGGTGTCTTCTCTCTCCCTGCTCTCTTCCATCTACTTCCATTTCTAGACCAGCAGTAGTTAATAATTTATATGAAATGGAACATTTCCAACAGTAAAGATGGAAAGAAACCAACCCCTCAGTACCTATATCACCCCCAAGTTATGCCACTAAAGAAAGATTTGGGAGGAAGCGTTTGGATGCAAGAACTATCTTTAGACAGACAAGAGTTTGGATCCCACAAAAATTTTTGATTGAGTTGAACTTAATACTTTATGGGTCCAATCTTTATCCGCCAGTGCCCTTATACTACCCTGCCTCTTCCCCATATGGTGAATTTTGGGGAAAATGAGAGAGACTGAGCCATAAGAAAACCTATTAAAAAATATTACCACAAAAATGCAGTACTGAGATACATACTGCAACTCTGTTGACTTTGCACTGTCTTTGAAAGATATTACTAAATCAGCTTCCTTTAGTTCATTTTAAATGTTATATTCCCCTAGTTATTTTTGTTAACTGTGTTTCCCTAATTTTGCTTTTAAAATATTGCTTTTAAATATTAAAAGGTTAAGGTTTCCTTTTTCTGCTTCCCTCCCCCTACCTTTTCTGGTCTAGCATAAATGCCAGCAGGAGAAAATGCACTCTCAGACTTAACTTATCCACTAGCTGTAAATATTCTGTACTAAACTAAGTACAGAAACAGATACCTGGTACTCTGGAAATATGGCTTTAACCAACAGAATTGTGATAGCTCAGGAAACTATGCACTGACAATCAGCAAGAGCTCTATCCTGATGAGTAATGGGGGAGATTTGTCATTGTCTTCTCCCACTGAAGTATTTACAGATGAAATCTACTTTCAGAACCAATTAGGCATCATATACTTTTGCACACAGACGCATTTTCCTGAACAATATGGGAAGGACAAACTTTTGAATTAAAAAAAGAGAAGTTCAGATCAATCACGCTTATTTTCATCTTGCTTTAAGCGTGCTGTTTCCTTTTTTTCTTTAAATAGTTTTCTATGTGGTTGCTGAAATGTCTTTGTAAGAGAAGCTACAATACTCAGACAAGGAAAGTCCCTGGTGGTTTTTAAACACCATTTTTATTGAGATTTTTTAATTAAAAAAAGAAAGATCTAATAAGCACATCAGTCATAGAAACCCCTTATCATCATGACTACTCTTTAAGTTTTATGAAGAGTAACCAAAATGACTTCTATGTCATGGGTTAGTCAGTGGAGGTGTCTAAAGTGGTTTGAGAAGGTACATTCTAAAGGAAACATTTTTATATGCAGAAGAGTTAGGTCTGAAACTGTATTAATCAGACAAGGAGATTAGTCATGCAGATGATTATTTAGGTGTGTAATTTTACATGGTTTAATGTGCACAATAATCACAGGAAATGAAGATACACACATAAACCAGCAAATGCATTGATTATCTGCAAGAAACATAGGCCTTTCTTCCAAATGTTTTCCCCTAGTACATTAGTTTTCTCTAAATAATGTTGTAAAGACTAAAGCTGACAGCTCTGAAGACTGACTTTTTGTCTATGCCCAGAACAGGTAGGTACAACATAGATAACGCTATTTGACGATCTCTCTATATCACCATCTAATTTTCTCAAGAATTTCTGACAGACCCTTGGAAAGAACTTTGGAAGAACCAGAAAAGAGATTTTTCCTAGGAAATGCATTCACACTATTGCACCAAACACTCCATAATATTGGAAAGGACCTCAAGGTGTTAGTCATGGTAGGTAAATGCTCTGACAGTGCAGACGCGCGCATTAAAGTTCACAGTTGCACACCTTTACAAAGTCTCTAGTGTTCAGAAAGCATTTTGGAAATTTAAATACATATTTCAGTGGGTGGATGAATTCTGTCAAACCATGTTTCTGTCAGATAGGACAGAAGGTCAGATCATCTGAACTATGCCAGTTGTCACTTTTTACTGTACAAATCATTACCAGGTTCGCAGGAGGTAACTATGGATTACTTTTGCAATCAGGAGGCAGAAGGTAAATAATTGCAGAAGTGTCTGGACAAAAGACAGTGTGTCTTTTGGGCCGCTTTGTTTCCAGACCACTGTCTAGCACAGAAAACTTAATGACTGGGGTAATTTTGAGAGCCAGCTTTCAATAAAGGTAATACAATATCTATTAGGTAGCTTTTGATGACTATCAGATATTGATGGCCTGACTGCATCAATTAGCCAGGGTGGATGGGATCAATTCCTCTCTGTAGCATTCTGCCACCTGCCCAAGACCCAGCCCAAGACCCAGCAGAGTGGGTCAAGCCGTTGAATTCAACCAGATGAATCTGAAGAATGGCTTTAAGGAGGAGCATGTCTAAAGGCTGTCACTTGTATGATGGCATCCCTCCTGTTGCAAGTGGTTTGATGCAAGGAAGTTTCCAGGGTTCAGAACAGTTGTCTTTAACTTGTTTCCTCTATCTACCAATTGAATATGGGAACAAATTTCTACTTCTTTCAACTCGAAAATGTTGGAAGATATGGCCTTTATTCCAGATTTACATCTCATCACAGAAGTTCACATCTAGTATTATTGTAAAGTAGGCTGCTGTAACACACTGCGCGTGAAGCTGCTGTTGCAGACCACGGGTGGTGCAGAGCGTGGCTGGATGATAGCATGCAGCACACTGGCCACGACTCAGCAATGCTGGCACGGCTTGGAAAGCTGCGCTAAGTGGTTGCCGCTAATAGTGTTGCTAGCAAACAGTTCACAACCATTTTAGTATGCAAAACCGAAAATAATATCAGGCAAATCTGTGGTGTTGCCTGTTGACCTACCTCTTACTGTGGTGATTAAGATCAGCTGAGTTGAAAGACTAGCCAGCGCTGGCATGGTGTCACCCTGAGAAGACGGGAGTCCGAAGCCATGCGGTTGACATCTAGTGATTTTTCCACATACGTGTACAAGCAGCCCAGATTCCTTTCTCCTTCCCTATGAACTGCTTGGAGCTAGAGACCAAGGGTATTTAAGTGTGTTGTAGGGTTACTAGGGGTTTATTTTAAGCATATTCAGATACTCTGGAAAGGTTTTACCTGCCTAGGAGGACAGGATAAATTTATGATCATTCTGCTTACTGGAACAGGCTGCTTTTTTCCTTTAAACTCTTGTTTTTAATTATATTTGAGCTAAGCACTCGCAGGCCTTAAGGCATGAATCTCTTCTTTACTAACGGTCATAACTAGTCCTGATTATTCCTTTTTGTGTCTGTTATGAGCAGGAAGCACAGAAGCTCAGAACATGTATTGCTACATGATGATTATGCACCGTCTTTCCAACAGCAGGGGAAAAGCATAGACTCCTCATAGGACAGCTGATTCAACTATACAGTGTTATGCCACCAAAAGAAGTACTCTTATTTATTATTAAAAGGCAGCAACGAGGCTGTCTAGGCATTAATTTCATATTCCCCATAATTACCGAGTGCTCTCCTCTGCTTGCAAACAAGGTAGTGAGTCACCTTTCAAACCTACCTCTTCCTGTCACTCAGGCCCTGTGCTACATCGCCCTCGGTTCAACAAGAAAAAATTCACCAGGAAAAGCTGACTTTCAGCAGTGACTTCTTAGACTTCTTTTACAATGAGGCTGTGAAATGAAATCATAGCGTTTTGTTTTCTCGAGTTTCCCTCAGTCCATTCTCAGTGGCCTCCTTCGGTGTGCAAATTAAGCCTGGCTCCTGTGGTTCAGCCTCTTTTCAGCGTGGCTGTAGTTAGCAGTTGGCTGAACACCCAGCACTGTCACTTCGTTTCATAGCTTTGCCGTCAGCAAATGACAATTATAAACCAGTTTCTTTAGCTTCTTCCCCAGGTGCCTGCCTGAGACTGGAAACCCAGTGTTTGAATCAGTAAGATTTTTTTTTTTTCTAAATCAGCACCCCTAAAAAAACCAAAACAACAAAACTACTGCCACAAAACACATAATTTCTGAGCCTGGCTGTCCCAGCTTGCGTGCTCTGGTAAAGGGGAGCGCTCCGTTAGAACACAGGCAATTCAGTAGATTGAGATAAGCAATCAACATACGGCAGCAACAGGAGGTGCGTGTTACTTCATGTGCATTAGACAGAGTCTTCATGACAAATCAATCTCCTAAAGCATTTCTAGGGACTGAAAAAATTCTACTGTTAATAGACTTTTTGAAGGTTAAATGGAACAATTATCATTGTCTCATGTGGCTTCTAAGCCACAGATTTCCCCTACGCTCTGTGTTGGACCCCACCACTGAAGTTGAACTTGAGTATTCATTTAGACTGCTAGGACTTCGTCTCTAGTGCGTAGAGATCTTCAAGCATCAGCAGAGGAACAGGTTGTACTCCACAGCTACCTCTGTCAGCTGTCCCCATCTCAGCATTAAAGCACTGTTCCAGACCTAAACTTCTTGGAGTGGGACAGCAATTTCAATTGGGTATATGCTAACTATATGTTAACCTAGCTTCACACAGCAAAGACCCCTTTTCTCATGCTGTATGAGTGTATGCGCATCACCAACTAACCTGGTGCAGTTTAAGTTAATCTCTCCTCCCTGATTCACTGGTCTTTTACTGCTCCTTATCTGAGTACCGTCATTGGCAATATGAGGACTCTGTGTCTGCTTCAGCGCAAAAGAAAAAAAACACCAAGGCTGAGCAAGATCATACCGTTAATAATTTCCAGACACTGCTTTCTAGTGATGAAATATACACAGTTCATCTGCTGGACCATCAAAGTTACCTGAAGAGATTAGATTAAAAGAACAAAATAAAAACATAAGCAAGGCAGCATCAGCATTAGGGGATTTGTTAAATTATGATTACTGAATTAATGAAAGCATTAATTCCCTGAATTGATGAAAGGGACACACAACAGACTGCCTGTCTCTTCTACTCTACATAATCTCTTTTGCGCAGGGGACTCTTCCTCTCACTATCTGTGATATCTGTGGGGATGGGGAAGGGGAAATGTTCAACCTGCTCTTCCTTTAAGCCCTGGTAGAGGTAGGTATAAGATGTTGTAAAGAACAAAAAATAATGCAAAGCCCACAGCACATTTAAGCACTCCAACAATACTAGAAAATTGAGATGCCTTTTCTAGAGCATTAACATCTCGTATTTTCTCTCCCAGCTTCCATACAAGGCACGGGCACACACTGTGCTCCTGTTAGAGCTTTTCTCCTGGGCCTGTCTGCACAGACTGACCTGCTGCCTCCCTCCTCTTCTATTTCTCTCATCTTCAGCAAACGAATTGCCCTCTCCTCTTCTTCTTCCTGGTGTTTTTCCAATATTCTTGGTTTCGCTGTTCCAGACAACACTTAATACTGTGAAATCTCAGGGTGGATGAGGATAGCAGTTCTTTAATATGTCTTTCTAAGCGTCCTTGCACTGAAAAAGTGAATCTCATTTGTGAGTGTTGGTGTAAGAAACATGAATGCAATTTCCTGAAATTTTGCATGAGACGTGTGAGAGCAACAACGTACCTTTTATACCCTGCCAACTTGATTTCATAAGGTCTTGGAGAATGTCGACCCTAGGGACAGTTGATAGCCAACTTGTTATTTTGTATAGCTAGTATTTGTTATATGACCTTTACATGAGCAGGTCTTACTGTATATTGGGATTTGTATGTGTCCATCCCTCTGTCCATGGCCTGTGTGTTAGATCCTTCATAAAGGCAAACTCACTATACCACATCCTTGCTTTGGAGACAGTCGGTTTTGTAGCAGTTGTCCAGCAGACTAAAAAGGCTAATTCTTAAATTAATTACTTCTCATTTAGAGGGCCTGATAAGTTTAACCAGGGCTCTTCCCCTTCACCCAGTATCAGAAAACAAAAGTTACCGGGTGCTAGGCAGGAAATGCTGCTGTTAGCATACTTGTAAGCAATGCCAAAGTTAGATGAAAAGTAATAAGTTCTATTTAACGTGTGTCCTGTCCTCCTGTCCCCAAATCTTCAGTGGTTTACCCTTAATAGAGTATAAATTCTTACAGCATCCTTGTTAGGAGGATGGGTAGACAAACATTATTATCCCTATATTACAGAATGAATGAAGTGAGACAGACTGGTCCCTAAGGCCTTGTCTATACTAATTATACTATTAGTATAGACATAGAATAACTAGTATACAGTAATTCTATACTAATAGAAAATGATAATAAAATGGGCCATTGCACATTTACTGACACCAAAATGACTGGCACATCGTATTTTATGTCCATACAGATGGTGAAAGACTTCAACCAAAACAGGGTGTCCACTTTCAAATTACCTACCGGGAATGATTCCTAGTCTGTGTTTATACCCAAAAACATGCCTACGAGTTGTCTGGGAGAGTGTTAGTTGGCCCAGGTCAAAATGCGCCACCGATAATTTCATAGTACGCCTTGGCCCATAGTTTGCGAGTACAGACATAACCAAAGGATCTTACCTAATGCCACAAAACAGCTATATTGCTGTACTTAATTTAGACATCATCTTTTGCTTTTGTGAAAAATGACTTTTGCTTCTTCTGCCCTGTTCCTCTCCTTCTCCTCCAGCCTGGCTAGGGTGTATTGCCACTGGGGGGCAGGTCTCTAGAGCAAACAAGCATGTTTGTTTCCTACCGGCTCACTTCAAACAAGGCAAAGAGCCTTGGCAGCAATTTGGCATTTTGCAGATTTTTCTACAAACATTTAAGTTATGATTAACTGGAGTTCTGCTTCAGGACTAGATTCTGTCACCTATACAGTCTTGAAGCGACACCTGTGTGTAATGCTCTGTTGAAAGCAGTAAGGCAAGATACTGCTCATCATTAGAAAGGATAGAAGATTCTGGCCGTAAAATGTTATGTTATAGAGGAAGATAAAACCATAGACAAAATTCAATACAAAGCAAAAGTAACACACCATACCTCTGCCATGATCTTTGCAAAAGGCTCAGTTTTGAGCAACTGGAAACTGGTGCAGCTCTGGAAACTGGTGCAGCCCTGTATTGAATGTGTAGGAATCCTACAACGCTGTATTATAAGGGAGCTTAATATCCTTCGTTACACAAAGTATGTGTAATGTGGGCCAAATTAATCTCTGGCTCAGTTCTACCCAATGCATTAAAATCCCTTGGTTTATTAATTAGTCCCAGAGCTAAATATTTTTCCACCATTCTGTCTACCACTGTTGAAACAGCAAGATTTCCATTAATTTTCATGCGACACAGCAAATTGCTTCCTAGAATTTAAATCCCCATTTATCTTGTAAAAGTCAGGGGCCTTTGATGAATATGGGAGTTGAGCCAACATTAGTGGGACATTATATTCCAAAAAAGCTGCATGTAACATAAGATGCACATTTCTATACACAACTCATCTACTGCTGTGGGCAACATACAAGTCTATTAGAGTGGACTTAATATATTATTTTCCAAGTGTCTATTCTAACTGGCTGGAACAATAGCAGCAATCTACTATCGAGACCCAAACAAAACCTCTGTGCATCCATCTTGCAGACAGGAAAGATGAAACAGAACATCCAGTAGCTGTCCAGGCTGGGAATCAGAATCCCTTTGACAGTGGGTTGAAAAGGAAGGGGAAGAAACTGTAGGTATATGCAGGCAGTCAGAGCAAACTCATAATAGCAGTTGTAGAAAAATGAAATGCTATTTGTTTCATTCCCAGAATGCCTAACATCAAATCACTTCAATGCACTTAACAGCCATCACTCACACACGCTGCAGTTCAAAAGGTGCGTACACATTTTAATTTCCATCCCACAATTTGTGATCCACCTGGAATAAAAAGAAATCCTTCTAAATGGAATTTGCTATGCTTCTTCACAGTCTTGTCACCTCAAGATTAGCCTCCTGTAATATGCTTGGCTTTAGGCTATCGCTTGAGATCATTCAGAGTCTGAAGCAAGTCAGGAATGCAGCAGTCACATATTAATCAGAGCTTAAATTGGCAGCACGTAACACCAGCACTCTCTGAGCTGTGTTGGCTGCCAGCAGGATTCAAGATATTGGTGCTGACCTTTAAAACTCTGGATGCAGGCTCTCTCCTCAAAGCACGCTACCAGATGGCCATCAGCAGAGCCATTTGGGTGGGAGCTCAGCTGATAGCAAAGACTGCCAGTGGGGCACGGTTTGCCAAAGCCGCCTTGGCTCAGCAATTCACTGCACTAAACTGCCAGACATGCTGCTTGAGCTCATATTTTTTTCTCAAGAACTTGGAGAAAGATGATCTGAGGGATGAACTGGCTTTTCTCTTTTATGAGCTGATTCCAAAGCTTAGTATAGGCGTACCTGGTTTCACTATGCTTTATAAATAAGCCTGCAATATCTGAAATAGACTAAAATACACTAGCAGTTAGCACCTGAGATGCAGGCTTACTGTACTTGCAAGCTTGACATATCCGTCTAAGCGAAACCTCTGTTTTACCTTACAAAGTACTAAAGAGCAAATCTAATTACTGTGCTTCAATGAGAAATGTCTGTATCAAGTCAACAGGACACAAGAGACAAGCGCTGAGTGCTTGTTCCAAACCTGGCCTGTGGAAAAACGGGACCTAAGCGAGTTAACGTAAAGTCCAGTTATAACGCAGTGTTTTCTCTTGGGTGCTAGAAATGGCTGAACATTTAAGCATCTGTATGTTGGCAGTAAATGAATTGTGTAAGTGACCCCAGCTATAATACTAGGTTTTACCATCCACGGTGCTAATAGAAAATGCACTGGTGCATATTACTGAAGGAGAGTCCTGAATATGAAGTAGCAGTAGAGTTAAAAACAATTCTCAGGCCATTGTACAAGGCAGGAACTGCTAGCAATAATGGAGATTTCTACTCCCTGAAAGGGGCTTCTCTTCAGTGACAAGTGAAGTGCAGTGGCAGTTGCGTGCTGAAGCATGCACGGGAACCTATTTATGATGATGCAGCTGTAACAAAATCCCATTTGTAATGAAGCAGAATTGAAGTGCGAAATTATGTCATAAGATCTTCGGACGGTTTGGAGGAGATGGTTCCCATCATCTCAGGCTGTATGTTGAGAAATCTCAAGAAGCATGCAGCCCTTGTTCTGCCCTAAGCGACCATCACATCTGTGAAAAAAATCATCATGGATTCTCTCTAAAGGGGAACCACCGCTGTTCTTTGTAGTGCTCCGAGGCTTCGTGAAGGTGCTATAATTTGATAATTTTTTGTGCTGCTTATACATGAATAGAAGTGTACATTGCTATGTTAAAGACACACTTTAAAACACCAGAATGTGTTGATAATTTTTAAAATTCCTGTTTAACAAATAGTTACGTATTCACATGCAAGCATGCCTTTATAAAACTGTATTTTTTAGAGAGCGTGGATAAGTATAGTATTTGAAAATAAAGCCACACACAGGTAGTTTTACCAACAACTACCTACTATTAGAAGTTATGTCATTCAAAACAAATTGATGGCAGTGATACTGGTGGCTGGCAGATCTCCTTCTACTTTACTATATCGATCTACTTAATATTTTTCCATATTATACATACCCAGTGTTAAAGACTGCTTAGCTTGTAAATAGTCTCTCCATTACAGAAAATAATAAGCAAGTATCACTGACTGCATCCTCTGGTCCTTAGTGTTTGTTCAAATGGCTCTCCTATTCACAGTTATTGCTATGTCAAAAGCAAAAGATCCATTACCACAGCTTTTACTCTGTTATCTGGTTGCCCTATGGGATTATTCAGGCAGGTAAGGAACGCAGAAGTCCAAAATCTAGCTCTTCCTGATAGAAAACAAAATAATAAAAAAGTGAAAAAATGCAAAAAATTATGTTCTGTGTGACCTCTCCTCCTCCTAACACCACTGGGAGCTGAGAGCACTCTGCACATTGCAGGATTAGGTCCTGTGACACAGCGTGCTTCTGCAGTAACTTGTGTGAAAACTGCCCGCCTATACATCTCATATCTGATCAAGAGGAAAACGTGTCTTTCAAACAGTATAGTGTTTTACTGCAAACAGAGAAAGGTTCTCTATTTGCAGATCCAATCACTGCTTAACTATGGGCAAAATTGTGAAATTTCTCAGTTTTAAACTGTAGCCTAATTTTTTACAGAGATGTTTCCCTATTTTTGTAGCTATGGAAACAGCCTTTTGTTTCCTTAGAAATAAGCCAAGAATTAGGGGCCAGGCCACAAAATATTTTGTTTTATTACAAAACCACCAAAACGTGATTTCTCACCAGTTTAACTGGCAGTGAGAATATTTCACACAGCAGTACCATGTACTGGTGCTCTCCTGGGGAAGCTCAGCAACAGTAACTTTGGCTGAGAGTTAGGACTATTTTTGGAAGCTTCAAAAGTATCTAGGGAAAGTACTTTTCACTTTTATTCATATAAACAGTATCTCTATTTATTAAAAAAGTGAGAAATGGCTTCTCTTCAACTTCAAATGGCTTTGACAATAAAATTCTGCTTATATCAAGGTCTTGGGAGACACATGAAGCCTTCTGATAAATGGGGTGTTTGGATGATGAAGAGATGGCTTGAAGACTCAGGAAGGGATGCTTCAGACTCCCGCCCCTGGAGCACAGTGAAATAAAGGTGAGTTCACTTGGAACCTAGCTCTGTGTTGCCTACCCATTTAATCTCTTGCATGCCTGCATGGGGATGGACTATGATGAACTATACAGTCTTTTCCATCTTAAATTACTAAAAGGCTAAGTAAGTCATTCCTGCTGTGAAAAGAAGGAAAAAACCTATCTACATGTTTAGGTTCCTAAGTGCAGGCTTAAATCTTATTGAAGTCCATAGCATTTAAAGTACATGCTTAAATGTTTTGCTGAATAAGGATAAGTTGCTAAATCATGGCCAAGACTTCTTAAGTTGATGTAGTTACCCATGAAATTACTAACATGCTCAATATCAACCCTGTACTTAAATGCATTGTTAAGGGGGAATAGACTTTTTCAGGCCTTCTGGTTCATTCTTTACAAGACCATCTGGCTGGATCAGGGATTCAGAATTAAGCTGATGAGTAAAAATGTTAGAAAATAAAAAGCCTAACCAGAGCAGGACATTGTGGGATGAGCCAGGGCAAGACTTTCTAGACAACTAAGCTGCTATTGACAACTTTAAGGTTCAGTACACTCTGTTGTGGTGTTACTTCTCATTCTGAAATTTGCTTTCCAGTGAACAGAAAACAAGATCAGGAATTTTAGTGGAAATGTATCATCTTCATTGGTATAAACCGTCTGATTTCCATCCCTTTGTGTCCATTGCCTAAGGATGTGCCCAAGTGTTTACATTGGCAGCAGGCTAAAGCTCATGGTGTGAACAGGAAACTAAGTAGTTTAACACAGCCACTGCATAATAATTTCCAGTACCCTTTTCTAACTTTCTTTTTCTGTCTTCCACCACTTCTGCAATAAACTCTCTGATTCACCAACGTGTCAAACCTGCAACGTACTCTGACGCTCTTGCTGCAAACTGTGGGTCAGCATATCTGTTTGCAGTTAAGCATATATATGCTGACAGGATTTACTGATTATGGCTGGAGTGACCAGTGGTGATGAGATTAAAGCAAAATTTTTGAACAAAACACCAATGAGGCTTTAGACATCAAAGATGGTTTTAAACCAACTGCCTCTAAACTTGAAGGAAGATCAGGTTTGGATTCAAACATTGCACCCTATGGCTGTTCAAAAGCTGTTCAAATGAAAATCCACAATGAGGTTTTATGTCTGTCGTTCCTTATCAGAAACACCAGTATCAACTGTGTGGCAGTACATTTTCCCATTCTGTCAGGTGCTGTCTTTGCCCTCAGTTTCTCTTCCTTTTGGTGTTGATGACTTTCTGGATGTCAGACCTCATGAAAAAATTGTCGGGAGCTGATTTCTGAATACAAGCCATTCTTGCACGTGCAGGTAAGTAGCGAGCAAACCCACATGTTAAAGCATTAACTAAACAGCATGCACTAGGAGTGCTGCAGGGTGTTGCTGCCGCCGGCCTCCCTGCTCCTGCCGAGCGCTGCTGCTGTTGCCAGGGGCCCTGCCTGCCCCACAGCCTGGAGTGGCCGCCGCATCCATGCCTGGCTCCTTGCCGCCATGTGCTTTTGAAAAAGAGCAGCGGGGAAAATGCCACACTTCAAATTACTGCAAGCCATTGTCCACTGAGTGTAAACAAGAGGCTCCATCCAATCCCTCTTTTCATTGTGCACTTCTCTGTGTTAGAGTACTGGAGTCCTAGTAACTCTAGAGTACTAGAGTTGCTCTTTCAGTAGCTCTCCTTTGCCAACAAATAACAGGCATTAAGGATAGAAAAACAATAAAATTACATGAGGAGAGAACAACAGTCAGTACACAAACATCAGCAATAAACACTTTCAGCTGCCAGCCCTACAACATATATAAATGACAGAGGGGTATGGGTGAGGCAAGGGAACAGAAGTGGTGAGTGCAGATCCAGGAAGGGATGGTGTAAAGGTTCCCAGCAGGAGCTTGGGAAAGCCCACGTGGTTCAAGAATGCTGGAGCCACAAATAGTTTACGCAGGAGAGCCCACTATGCCCAAATGCCACATCACTGTGTGTCCCTTTGGCTTCCCAGAGTTGAAAATCGAGCTGTAGTGTTAACGTGGTGTGTCAAACATCCAGGAAGCAAAGGTGGCACACATGCCATGAAACTGAGCCTCTGAGAGCGAAAGAGGAAAAAAAGATTTTTTTTCTCTCTATGATATTGAAGTCTAGTCTACAAACAGAATAAAATGTTTTAAGTTTATGGGGAAAGAGGAGCTTAGCTAGCTACTCGCTAGAGATCTTTTTCACTGTCTAGTATTCATTTCTAGATGGCAGGTCTTCGCTTTGTCATTCTCCTCCCAGTTTCAATGCTGCCCAGCCCAAATCTCAAGTTGCTATTATTCTGAGAGGTAAAATTTTGAATCTGGTTAAAAGAACACCACTTCTTGCAACAGACTGATCGGAGGAAAGAACACTTGCTGTTTGGTGCTGTTTTCAGCTCTGGGATGCTAGAGGTGGTCCAGCAGAAGAGGAACATGATGGGCTGAGTGCAGGTGAAGTGGTGAGGAGCACATGCTGAATTCAGTTTGCCGAAGCTGCTCTGTGGCTGGCAGCTCAGATGGTCCCTGCAGCCAGAAGCGGAGCCTCTGGGCCAGTTCTCTGTTTTTCTTTTCTTTTTTTTTTTTTTTTTTTTTCTTTTACCTGCTGACACTAACACACAGTTTCATGACTGTGGACAATTTCAGCTTAACTTTATACATGTAGGAAGTAGTGGCTGGCAACAGATATTCTCTGGGGTACAAAACCCCTACAACAACTGCTCTCTGAAGTAAAAATTTTAAAACACTGGTGTTTTAACAGCTTCCTTACTATTAAAACTGATGGGCACTCAGTTCTTAATACCACTCTCCCCTCCTTTGCTCCATTTTGCAACTGCCAAAGACCATTTTGGACTGATGAATTTACTAAGGGATTAGGAGAGGTAGCTACTACAACGAGAAGTGATTTGACTTGATCAAAGGAGCTCCTTTCTGGGCAGATACAGGCCTGATGTCAATGGAGAGGCACTATTGCTGCACAGGTCAGGTGTGTTCAACCCCAAGGGTCACTGCAGACGGTGTGGGGCAGACATGGAGATCCTATTGCCCTCAACATGCCAAACAGGTAAACCCTATTTTCCCAGCATCTGTGAAACTCAGAGGAAAAACTGAACTATTGTCCATATGACAAGGGATTTGTCATGTGCAGACTGTGACTTTAGGTACAACTTTCATGGAACAACAGGAGGGTTTCATCTGATTCAAGGAATCATGTGCTATGGAAAAGTATTATAGGTTGCCCAAGTCAGAACAGTGCTTCCCCAGCTGAGATTGTTGCTTTGATAAAGAGGGATTGATACAAACCATGGAACAAACAAAACCTACCACTTTCTTTAAAGGAATACAAAATGGGAAAAATAACTCCTGATTAAATTCAAGGACTGTCATAATGAGAAAACGTTTTCACCTTTGATCAAGTAGAAATGATGCTTTTCAGTGCTTAAGACAGACACAACTAAGCTTGCACAGCAGCAAACTGGATAGCAGTTTTAAAACACTTTAAAGAAATGATCATTGTTGCCTACAGAGCTCCTTTAAATGCATTTCTATATGTCTGAAATGAGGCTTTTATAAATTCTGTTTTCAAGCAGATAGCTCAGAGACCATCCCAATCCACTGATCTCCAGGCCTAAACTGCCTTTCCTGTTCACTCTTTCGTGGTATTACAGCCTCCTTGCTAGTGCATTTTGCTCATTTTTCTCCAACGTTATACTAACATTATACTAAGCACTGAGGGACAAAACAGAAGTTACTTCACATACTGATTTGTCTTTTTAAACTAGAAATTGTTTTAGTCAACTCTTCAGGGTGTCTGTTGTTTCTTTCTTAGCCTATTGACAAGATTTTTCATCTAATCCAGTGTCCCAGTTTTAGCAGAAGCCAGTGGCAAAAGCAATACCAATGTTAAATGGATTGTTATAGACTGCACAATGCAGTTCTATTCCTGCATGAAAAACTGCCAGTCGCTTAACCTCTCTGTGGATGTCTGGTGTAACACAGCAACACCTGAGCTAGCTTTAAATTAGCTAGGTATGACAGCATTAGCACTTGAACTGCAGCGCACAGGGCTCAGCACCGGCTGGGAAGCTTATGTTCGGTATTGAATGGAGCCCTCAATACTTGTGGTGAAAGAAATATCAAAGTTGTATCTCCACATTATAAACCACTATCCTTAAAATCTCGTTATACTTAGTACTTACTGCTAGACAAAACTGCTGGATGCATGTGTCACATGCATTTCCTTTTTGAATCTGGAAATGGAGAAGTTAGTACAGTGAAAAACTGGCCATGTAACCGATAGTCTGATGCTTCAGAAAGCCAGCATACACCACATTACCCTTCTTTCAGGTCATAATTAGTATGAGACTCTAGGACAAGCTGTTGCTGAGTAATGCACACATGAGGATGCTGGAAATATTCAGCTCTGCCTCATCCTTTGCTATGCACCCATGTTGAGCGTCACTCAGCTTAACTATATAGAGCCCAGCCTGGAGTACTTTATTGCCAGGCATCAAGAATGACCCACACACAAAGAATCTCATTAAACTTTTCAAACATCAGATTAACATTGTTTGATGCTCCCTTGGCTGCATTTTGCATTTTGTTCTCTTCTTTAGAGAGAGGCAAGATGTCCATAAGCAGGTTTAGCCCGCCTTCAAGAATCATGAGAAACAAACACAAGGTTTATCAACCACCTCAAGAAGAAAGACCAACAGTAGCCCATGTTTGATAGTCTCCTTGCACACTCTACTATGTCATCTATGGCATATTAGGACGATTCGTGAAATTTAAGCATGGCTGGTTATCAATAGACCATTTGTAAACAAATTACAATAGTTTCAATTTTCCCAAGTGAACTTTTTAATAAATGATTCCTCCTCCCAGTGGAGTAAGTAAACAAGCAAACTGAGCTGACAATATATGTCTTTTTAAAACACAGAAAGGAAAAGAGGATTAAATTTTTGTCAGATACACTCTTTGCCACTGGGAGAAAAGGCAGAATCTCTCTCTTTCTCTCTCTCTCTGCCAAAATGCCCTGTTTAAATGGTGCTGCTACATGATTTAACAAAGTTGTTTTATCCCCATCAGGGAAAACTCTTATCTGTACTGGAGGTCATAACAACTCCTTGAAAAGAAAATAGACACGATGTTTTCAAGCTGTGAGAAAACACATCCAATGATTTTTTACTGGCTCATCAAGATAGTTTAAATCTGAAGTGATAATGAAATGACCTCATAACTCTTTGCTCTTGGGTTATGACAGGCCGGCCTAGTAAATGAAATAGTTCTACTATCACATGGGACACAATTCCTGCTTTATACTAACTGGAAAGAAACACTGTTATTATTGTTCAAAATAGCTGCAGTTCTACAGCAAGCAGCCTATCTCCAGCCATAATGCTTTCCAGCAGAAGACGCAGCCTTGGTGAATCCCTCCCTCTGGTCTTCTAGGTGGTCTTTCCTACAGATCTAATGATAGGTCTGTCAGAGTGATTTATGGCATTTGTCCATGCCTCTGTGTTTTTTGCTCCTCAGCTTTGGGTCAGCTCTGGTCTCCAGCGCTCTGTGGTTGTTCTTAACACATATTCAGTAACTGCACAGACCAAGACTTTGTTTTTCTACATTTGTGTTTTCTTTCATTCTGCCTGTCTTAGAGTTTTCAATAACACTCATCGCCACAGGATTCTTCTTCTATATTTCATCTGTCAGTAAAGCTCGAGCTAATCTGCTGCCACTAACAATCCTCTCTGCTGGCTCATACTTACAGGCATGCACACAAACACAAACTAAAAATGTATGATCACATTACTGCTAGTTCCAGATCCTTGTGCCTCCCATGCTTGATCCACATCCCATTAAAATCAGTAGGAAGTTTACCATAAATGTTAACAGGAATTTTAATAAACCCACTTTATCTAATGTGGGGAGGGACTGAACTCTCCTATATGGTGCACAGAAGGAAATCATATAGCACAGAAAGCCCACTTCCATGCTTCTCCTTGCATGCAGTTGCACTAACATGAAGTGCTGGTTACCAATTTTTGAGAGAAAAACACTCTGAGCAGGGCTGTGGCAGGAAGAAACTCTCTGCTCCACATTCCTGGGGCACTTTGGTCACCTCATCATAGCGCAAGCAAAATGCCTCCAGGACTTGAGGTTGCACACCCGTCCAGAATGTGGGAGCAGCAGCAAGTAAAATGCGTGACAGAGCCCATAGCCTGAGACTCCTTGGGATGACGATCTCCTCTTGTACTTGTCTTGCTAATAATAAATCACACATCACTTGCTGCATGGATGCCAAACAGGGCACCACCCATTCTTTTTTATTTTGCAACTGTTTCTATACAGTGCTGCTTTATCTGATTATAGGACTAACAACCAAAACATCTCTGAGATAGATACTTCTCATAGGATCAGTAAAATATTGGAGGTCTACCTAGGGTGGTCTAAAGTCTTTCCATTGAAAAATATATATAAATCTGAACTCCAGTGAAGGAATGGGCAGATAAAAGGAACTCAGACTACTGTGTTAGTTTTAATTAAATGGGAGGAAGAAAGGGCTGTTGTATGTGTTTTACACACAGAATAAAACCCTATAGCTTTTCTGTAGGTGAAAATTCATCTCAGGCCAATGTGAGATTTGCCCTAATTGCAGAATCAAGCCCATATTTACATTTCTTTGCACGCCTGAGCCTATATTTCATGATTAAATGAGGTTCCACTGAATATGAAGAATGGGAGCTCTGTCCAAGTAGGAAGATTTCAGTCCTCAGTGGTTACCCAAATTGTCATTTCTCCCCATCATTTTAGAAGAATAATAATTTTGGAAAGCAGCAGCCATGAAAACAAGGAAACAAAAAAAGATTAAAATAGATGAGAATGCAACTTTCATTGTGTTTTATCCAAGATGTTTCACCACCACCTGAGAGTCACGGTCTAGAAGAAATGACATTGAAGTAGCCGGTAGAGAACAAAGTGCAGCTCAGAGCAAATTATGAGATAAAATTTCCAGGAAGCATCTGTGATTTGTTTCATATTTTAACTTGGGTTGTAGCAGAGACAGCAGGAAGTTTAGTTAATTTGCAACAGGAGAGAAATATTTTTATCAGCAAAAGACTTAGAAGATACTGCATTTTCTAAAATTTCTGAGATGTCGTAAGAGACAAGGGACAAACCAAGGTAGGCCACCTCATGCAGTGGAAGCGTGATAGGGGTAAATTTAGCTGGCTGAGGTAGTCCGATGTGAAATGTTGATTTGGGACCACGAAGCTGATAGGATTTTTCTCTTAGTCTGCACTTGACTGACAAAGGACACCAAACCTTTTCACTGAGCGATCCCACCTCAGTTTGTGCCTTTTCCTTATTTAGTCCCATTCTTGCCCTAGAGAGGGGAAATGTCAATCCTTCCCTCCTACAAGGTCTAGCTGTCTCAGTGGCCCTGGATAGTCTTCCTACAGATGTGAAACAGAGACTGTCCCTCATCCCAACCCTTTCCACATCTCATAATAAGCATCTCCTGGCTGGATCCAGGAAGGAAGACCACCAGAGAAGTAGGGGGTTCCTCTGCGCAGGACTAGCCAAGTCGGAGCCTGATTGCCAACAGCTGGAGGAACATTGTAAGGGGCACTAAGTTTTTTGGTAGACCTGCACTGGTGCCATATTAAGCCCTAAGGCCTAACTCCAGTTTTCTTCCATCAGGGCTAAATTAGGGAATTCAGTTGCTTTCAGGTAGGGGTAGCATGTTGAAAAATCAAGGACATTTATCTCAGAATTTCTGTATAGTTTTCCTTTCAGGAGAGGCAACAGGCTTGGATGCTCCAAAGGGGTGACCTCGCTGAAATAATGTGCTTGAGCAATGCTGTGAACCTGTATTTACTAACCTTTGCTAGCATTTTGGAGCTGAGACTGTCTCTTGGCACTGGTGGAATGAAAGACTTCTGCGGGATGGTGGGAAGAAGCACAACAAGGAGGCAGCATCCTCTCCCTAGCAGGAATCACCAGGAACAGGATCATCTTGGATTACAGAAGTCTTCTGGAATATATGGGGGTTTTTGTAGCTCACGATGCCAGTCATCCAGCTCAGATGCTGACCTTGAACATCAGGACTGACAGATCACCGCCTTGATCTTGTGATCGGGGCTTTGGCTCAGCTCCTTCTAAAAACAACCCCAGAGAGACACAAACTGAATAATCCTACTGGATTGAGTAGTACTATGCTACCTAGAAGCCCTAAACACTAGACAGTGATGGACTGCAGAGTAACATTACTTGACTTTAGACTTTATGCCCCTGCCTTTTGGAAATCTACTTCACTTAAATAATACTACTTTGGTTGAGGGAGCTCATGCAATTTAAAAAACTAATTAAACACAAGTGACATCAAGCTGTTGCAGCAAGTGGTGGAGTACAGTGGCAGAGTACAGGATTTCCTCTAGCAAAATGTTAAAATGGCTGAAACACCTGAGTGACATCTATTCTGCTGCCAGTGGACTGTTGTAGGAAGTATTTGGCGGTCCCACAGCCTTACCAATGCATATAGCCAAACCTGCCAGCTGGGAGGGAGCAAAAGGGGCATCAATGAAGAGAGGGCAAAAAAGCTGTGCTGGTCCCTTCCAGCAGTCCTCACAGTGGAAACAATTGGCTCCAAGCAGGGTTTGGGAAGGTTAAAATAACAGGTGAGAACAGGAATGAAGAGCAGCCTACAAGAAAGGCCAAGAGGCTTGGACGGTGCAAGAGGTCAGAGGAGGGTTTGGGAGAGGGTAGGCTGAAAATGTACATGGATGGTCCAGCTGTATTTGTCCACGGATGAGGGTTTCAATCACATTTCCCTAGTGACATTACTAAAACCGCTGGTCCTTTTCTGCACACCTCATTTTCAGACATTGCAGTCCAGACAGGCTCTTGGTGCTGCTTATTTCCTTTTAGCTGGCTGCTGTTTTGAGGAGCTATGGCGCGTCAGTGAGACCCACACTGCTGGGCTTGGGGCTCTGTGCCTCGCTAGTGTTTGCATGTGTGACATGACACCAGCATCGGAGGTATTCCACCCCTGCAGACTGGACCCAGACAGAGTGTTATTCAGGTGACATACCCCTTCCAAACCCCAGTAAAGTTGTTCGGCAGACTGAAAGCAAAATGTGGTTTGCAAATATGAGACCTACTCTGTTTCCCTGTACATCAACAGCAAAACTGCCATTAACTTTTGCATTCGTAGTATCTGAACCTTAACAACCTGCTGAACTCTGTATAATCAGCTCGTGGCAATGAAAATCTTGTTCAGCACATCTGGAAAACACTTCACTGGAACAGTTTGGTAGCACTCCATAATCTCATTGAGCCCTGCATTTGCTCCTGTGGTCAGTTGGAAAACATCGGATGTGGGGAAAAAGGTACTTTTTTCTTTTCTTCTATCTAATACACCATGCATTAAACTTATCGCCTTATTTTAAGAACTGTGCTCCAGATGAGATTGACTCTTGGGACTGTAAGTCCCCACTTAGTGGCTGAGGAGCTGCTTATTACTACCACAGAGGATAAATTACCTGCTGTTCTCAGAGAAGCAGGTGCATGCAAGCACTCTATGCGTAAGAGGGAGAGGTTACTGAGAGGACAGCTAATAATAATGGAGCTACTTGTGGACTGCATCTGGCATATGTAGTCATATGAGGTTTTTTGTTCTACGCTTTTCTGATTTCCAGGCAGCACTAGCATTTCCTCCCCTCCAAGAAAAAAAAAAAAAAAAAAAAAAAAAAAAGTTTTCAGTACAACAGAGATGTTATTTTTCTGCTTTTACAGCAGACGGAGTTCTGAATGTGCGGAGCATAGCAGGTCACGAGTAAACAAGCTGCATGAGCACACAGAAGTGCTGTCTATCATGGTCTGAGAGAAAGCTGCCAAGTGTTTATCTTCCTTCAAGTGACACTTCTCTTCAAGAAAAGACTGAAAAACATACAACACTTAGAGTGGAATGAGGGAAGAAAATGCATTTGCTATTTGAAGTGGTTTAGACTGCCTGTGAAAGGTGTCCAAATGAAAGGGAGCTTCCATAGCTTGTAATGAGTTATCAGATTTCCATTGAACTCATATGCTCTGAAAAAATGTTTGAGGATGCACAGAGCTGTGGCTATGCAAGACATCCGATTTGGAAGAATTTTAATCCTTCTGGAATACTAAAATCTCATTAGGAACTAAAAGTCCCAACATCCAAGTTCCTTGCTGTGGTGTCTGCTTTGGGCTGGGTAGGAAAGGATAATTTACAGTCCATTCCAAAACGGCTGAGTCTAGATCATGACTTAAGGAGACTGCGTGGAAACACTAGTCAGCCCTGGCTGTGTTCCTATTCAGGATGGAAGAAAGAAAGCTGCATGAATCCAAGAGACTGAGTAAAGGTTTCTCTCTAATGTGCATTTTTGCAGTGTGTCAGGGGTCTAAGTGACTCATACCGTTCAGCATTTGCCATACCAGCAGATAAGCTGGGCTGTTCTCACCAAGACCTTAAACATGAACTGCAGGAGTCCTAAACACTGTCTGTGTATCTTGCATGAGCATTTCCATAGGTCAGAAAACACTGAACTTAGCCTGATCTCATTGAATACTGAATTGCTGCAACTGTAGACATGAGCAAGTCTATCCATTCACTGGTTTCCTGGAATAAGTGGTGGTTGAGAAGGCAACTGTACTTTTAGAACTACTTTAGAAATAAATCTTTGTTATGCATTGCTTTTTATGACTTTGTTAACAGTCAGATGAACAATTAAATAAGATCAGAAATGTAAGGTTAAGTGAGGATGTGAAAAGAAGGAGGCTGCAACCGAGGAGGGGAAGTATTGATTTTTGTGGCTTGTCACGACGTGAGGATGGGTCACAATGAGTCACCTTATTGTCTGTGGACAATAATGAGTGCAACAGGAAAACAACCCTGGGAGAATACCCCAAGAGACAGTAAGGAAAAAGAGGAGACATTAAGATCAAAGGCAAGGATGATACCAAAGTAGAGATAGAGGGAATGGATGTGGAAACATTAGAAGTAAAGAAGAAAGGGGAAAAATGAAGTGGAAGCACTGCAGAAGCAGTAAATTAAGGACAGGATTTTCAAAAGTGCCTCACTGTTCTAAAAAGTTGTAATTACTTTCCCATTGATGCTGGCAACAAAAATAAGTAGAGGTGGCAGAGTCAGGCTAGCAATGAGCACTTAAAAAAAAAATCTTGCCTTAGAATTACATTGCTTTCTTACAACTTCTGCTGCAGCAATGATGTCAAGCAATACTCATGGCTACTAAATTACAGGCAGTGTCCACTTAGATGTTCTGGAAAACCTCAGATGTCTGTGGCATTAAGACACCCAGCGGCAATTACAACACAGGAACTTTTTGAGGCCCTCTGAGGATGGTTAGAAAATTCACTTGTTTTAAATAATGTAAAAATATACATTATTGTGGAGCTTAGAAAATATCTGTTTCTCAGAATAATTAAAATGAAATCACTGAAAGTCAAACTGCCTTTACAAATGGCTTAGGCTTCTTCGCGCTCTTTCATTATTCTGGTTTCCTAAGTGCAGCACTCAGGAAAAGTGCCAAATTTATGTCTCCGCGGACTGGGCTTCTCCCTGTTTATCAGAGGCCGATCAGAGAGGAGGGAGCGGCATCGCGCGCTTCCCGGTGCTGCTCTGCCAGCGAGCCCCAGCCCTGACCTGGAGGGACCATTGCTCAGCGTGAGAAGGCAGCTCAGGCTCCGCACCTTTGAAACCTTTGGCATCTTTGCTAAGCCTAATAAGAAAGAAGCCAGTACTGCCGGTGATGTTTGCGATACATCCTTTTATCCACAGGAGACTATCGCTGTTCATTTCATTTCATGTTTTGCATAGGTGATTGAATAACTTGCTAATGGCGACTGTTTTGGTCACTACTACCTTGAACTGGGTTCATCCCAGTGGTTTTAGTATCTCACTTTTAATCCCCAAACTCAGACGTGCAGCAGGGGGTTTAGGGTGCTAAGACATAATTTGTTTGCGTTTCCACAGGGATCAAATTTTAAGTCTAAAAAATGAAATATTTACCACTTGGACATGTTGGAAAGCTCAGGTCCTTATGTTTATTAGTTCAGAGTGCAATAATTATTAGCTAGAGAGAAGCATAACTGCAATCAAAAAGAAAACTAAATAAAACCCACCTACACAGATTTCTCACACTGGGCTCCGGGCATGACTCACTGGTTATGTATTAGGCGTTGTGGGTGGGTACTCTAATTTGTATGTGTTCCATTGTTTAGATGTGTTTTGTACACGCTAATTCTGACTTTCTGTTTTGGCAAAATCTTACAAAAAAAAAAAAAACACCACCCTCTTGGGTCACAGTCATGAAGCGCAGCTGCATTACCTCACCTGCCTATCTTGGGATCAGGGTGGGCTCCGCAGGGGAAAGGGATCAGCACTTGCTCGGGCTGCCGGGAGGAAGCATGCCACCAGCAGCCACAGACACTACCTGGCCATGGACAAGCTTTTGCAACATCTTACCCACTGCACAGAGAATCATTTTGCATGCTTTTCAGGCCAGATTTTCAAGACCAGAAAAATATTTTTTTGTGCTTTAAAGCTTTCATGGGAGAAATAACTCAGCCTGTAGTTTGCAATGCATTTCTGAGCTCAGTCTAACATGCCAGCAGACAGGAATATATTAAATGTTAAATGGAGAGGACTTTTAAGACTGAAGAAAAAGGGCATCCTTCCAAAAGATTGTAATAGCAGTGCATGCCTAAGCTTAAAAAGAAAATGATTAGAAAAAGTCATGAGAGAATGATTAGAATTGGAAGTATTTTCTTGGCATTGGACCATCAATAACCATCTTCATTTGTGGAGCATAAATTATAAATAAGAATTCAAATGTTAATTGTATAAATTATACAATATATGCATTATAAATATAGAAATATATTTTTTCTATTAATAGTAAGATAGTTTACATGGCACTTGTGAACATGAAGTGAGAGAGGCAAATAGGAGAGCATGAAGAATGAAGCATGATGACGACTAGAAAAATATTGTGATATATCTGGGAAGCTGACTAGAACTGCTAGCCATTTTGGTTGCTCGGGAAAAATGTAAGGCTCTCTCCCACTTTCACCTTAATATGTGTCTCCATGATAGCCTAATGCATGGCTTCAAATGCATTCTCAGGAAAGCTCTCCTGGCTATGCTGTGAAGTTTGGCAGGTGCTGTCAGCTGTGTAAACTCCTGTGACTGTCACTGTCGGGGTGTAAGCCTACAGTGGGTAAAACAGGCACTGTGTCACTGTGGTAGCTATCACACCATCACTGGATGACAGAGGAGGAAAAGGTCTGCTTTCTTCCAAGAGTTCATGCACTTTCTACAGATGGACAGCCTGTCAAAACATAAGCAAAGAGACCAGAGGAGTCAAAAACCTCCTGCAGAACAGAAAGAGCTGGCAAAAAAAACAGGTGCAAAGCGACGCCCTCCCAGAATATCTGAAGGCCCAAATGACCCTGACCCACGCCCACTTCAGCTGCATCTCCGAGCTTCCCACGCCTCTGTAACCTGGCATCCCCCTGGATGCCTCAAACTTTCTGGAGACACCACAGCTGCAGCTGACCTCGCTGGCATCCCTGATAATGCCGATACTCAACTTTGCAGGAGACGGAGGCTAAATCAAAATCTTAAGCCTTAATATTCCACAGCTAATATAAGGAGGTACTCAACACACCGACATTTCTTGCTTCCCTTGTTTACTTCACTTGCAAAATATGCAACTTTCTTGACCTTAAGTACACTCCTTAGGAGAGTTCAGGCTGAAAGGGGCTCCACATCAGCCAAAAATAAGCATGGTTGACCTTAATAACTACTTTCCTGCAATCACAAGGGAAACACCAATGCTACACCATTGTGTGCATCACTTTTCCTTAACGCCTACATTTGCAGTGAAAGAACTGTGCAAGTTAACCCTTTCGCTGCTGTTACCAATGCAAAAGCTTACAGATTAGAGCAGGGTCCTTAACAGCCCTTCAGGTTTGTTTTCAAGGGGATACTTGTGGGATAATGCAAGTCATTCAGATTTTCCACTACATCACAACATGACACTCATGCCTGTTCCCACTATTTGTTTAAATATAAAATAGCGCTCAACTTTCCAGCAGCAGTTTCCTGTTTAACAAGTATTTAAATGAATGGCTCAGTATGTTTTACCAAGCACACTTGGCAGAGCTAGAGGTGCGCAGCTCGGAGACTAAACGGCAAACAGCGCTTGCGGGTGCTGATGAGGCAAACAGCAGGTAGACGGTGCAGGGTGACACTGCCGTCCCATGCATGCTGCAGACAGGGCTTGCTGGCAGGTTGTCTGCAAGAAAACAGAGGAAAGTGTAGAAGCATAAAGCCAGGGAGACTATATGGCCCAAAATGAATCTGGGAGAGGAACAGCAGACTTCCTCCTCACTCTTTTTGAAACACACAGCTAAAGAAAGAAGCTGCCTCATTGCTCAGACACCCCGAAGTAGCTGAGTGGGAATAAAATAATAAAATGCTGCCCTTTATCTTGCTGCTCCCTGTGAACTGGGGGCATTGGCTTCTGAACCAGCCCCTGAACTGCACTAAATAGGCAGGGGGAGGTGGACCTTAGGCCAGAAGGGACGATAAATTTTGGCTTGTCAGGGTGAGAGTTTTCCATGTTTCTCACTTTTATATCCAGTGTGATTTCTGTGAAGTCCATGAAATTATGCCAGATTTAAAGAGGTGCAACTCACAGCAGAATTTCATCTTTACTACTTATTACTGATTCTTCTTAATTAATTCATTATGCCAGGACCAAAAGCATGCTAGGTGCCTGTAACATTCTCATTTACTTCTCTATTTCTTATAATTTTATTTCATACTGCAAAACCATTTCCTGTAATTGGACCTCTGGATACCTATTGACTTTCCATAAAACTGGCTGAAAACTACCACTCCGTTCTTCTTATATTTTCACTGATATTTATTCAACTGTAGGTTCCTTAATGTTTTAATTGGTTGCAGCAGCTCATATATATGAACGGCTCTCAGGCAGAAAACATTCTTCCAATGATATTTCATATCGAGGAGGTTACTGCACTGGGATGAGATCAGCAGCCTTGTTAGAGGTATATGGAATTCAATTAAGTGCAAAATATATAGCACTGTACTAATTGTCTGTATCGCAGGGAGAGAGCACAGCATCCACTTGAGGTAAATAATGAGTAGTAAAGTGGCAAAAAAAGACAAGTCAAAGTTAAGATAAAGTGTCAGAATTTCTGGAACGGAAATGAGATGCAGCACAATGCTAACACTAAATGGGTATGGTCAATTATTGCGTTTGTCACTATAGAGTCTGTACAACTCACCACCTAAATGATTTGCCATTCAACATCCCAGAAGGCAGAGAAAGATTTTTATTCCATATCACTATGACGAACTTAAGCTGCTGAGAAATAAAGGGCTATATTTGGGAAAGCCGCCATTGATTCTCATTGTCTCTGGGTTAGTTTGAAGCTTTTTTGGTCAGATATTAACAGTTCTGTGTGCTAAGAATTCCTCTTCAAGTTACTGGAAGAAAACCACGTGGGATACTAAAAAACAAATGAGACTCCAGAACTCTTGACCACATGGTTTGAACTTGCAGGGTAGCAGAAACTGAGTGGACTTGTCTCTAGCTCATTTTGCAGTCAGAGGGGACTGCGGGCTGTTTAAAATCAAGCTGCAGTAAGTTCCTTACCACTGGTTATACAGACCTAGAAATAAAATTCTGATTGCCTACAGCCTTACCATGCCATTCAAAATTTTGTTGGGCTAAAGCATCTGTGTCGCTGTCTGATTAAAATACATTAGAACTTTTGTGCAAGGGGAAAACCCCCCAGTCTTTAAGGGTGTATTTTTAAAATCGCTCTTGCCCTGTGTTTTAAGTTTCCATGGGCTGAGGCATTGTTGCTCTGTTGCTCCTGGCCTGGCTTATCATGGGAGGCTTCCCATGACAGCTTGTAGCCTTGATGGTTCAGAAGATGGAAACTCCATGTAACAGGGCACCAGAATTCACATTTCACAGAGGGTTTTGCTGGGAGATTGATTGACACATATGACTTCACTGTCTCATGCCTCTCAATCAAGACGGACTTGCTTCCAACTGGGAAAACAGAAATAAAGTGCTTCGTTGCCAATGAAATTGTTCTGTTGATTCATACATGACAGGTAACTTGGATTAGATTGATCATTATGATTTGAAGGATGTATTGTGGTAATACCTTTAAGCTCCCTGAATGGTTGATAAACTTTGAGGTTAAGAAGTTCACTATTAGCTCGTGTGCTACGAGGAGGGAGAAAGTGCACTGATGGAGACCTGTTGGCCTCATTATGGTGCCGCGGGGTGAGCCTGCCTTCCCCGGGGTGCTGTTGAAGCTCTCTGGCCTGCGGCTGTCTCGCGTGGAGGTTGCAGCATGGCCATGATCCCCTGTGCCATGCTTGCTGCTGCTGGGGACGAGGAGGCCTGGCTTAGCGTTAGGCTAAGGAGGTACTTCAGCTGCCCTGCTCCAGAAGGGGTGCTGGGGAGAGGAGGGTGCTGGGGAAAGTGCTCTGAAGGATCTGTTGTCTGTGGTTAAAAAAAATAGCAGTCATGTTTGCTTTTGGAGCTCTGGCAATGAGTGCCGAGTTATACTCTCTTTTAGGTATTAAGTCTTAACCAATAAATGATGACAGATACCTAAAAGAGAGAGATGGAAACCACACATGACAATTTTGATAATGAAACCTTCTCTCTCTTCCTCTCAGATCAGCTCTTTTGGAAACTGTGTTACAGAGTTTTTGGCTACCCAGTCAAACCCACCATTTTTTAACAAAACCATTTCCTCGCACGAGGCACCAGGAGCTCATACCAGAAGCTGGTCAGCTAGTAACTTGAGGCTATGATTAAGAGAACCTTGGTCACAGCTCCTGGGCTAACTGCACCTCTTATCCTTCCTGCCTTTCAGCTGCATCTGCTCAGACCTTAACCTATGGCTGTTCCTTCCAGCTGGCGTCAGGCTTGTACCCTTTTCTCATTACATGTGACTGCCTCAGCAGCCTGACTTACTTTCAGTGTCTGTGGTTTTAGATTCCGTGACAATGGCAGTCAGGAAACCAAACTGACTTTCTAAACCAGAGTTATTCAAAAACAAAAACACAAGAGAGAAAAGAGATATGTAACAACATATGAGTAAAGTCTACATGCATGTCTGCCTTTTCCTGGAGCTTTATCATTCCCTAGAGAGGGCCCCAAATCTCTCCTCAAGGTGTGTCAGCATGTCCCTCTAAAACTCCTCAGCAGCTGTCTCTACCTCCATCTCATAAAAGAGGTTTTCTAAGTATTCAGCGGTCTTTCAAAATCCAGGTTTTTCAACTAAGCAATACATCATGCATTTTTCCTAGAGTCAAAAAACCATAATGTAGCTCTCCATCTTTGCTTACTACCCTTTCAAGCATAAAACAGTGTTTGTGCCTGTGGAGATGACATGCTGGATCCCTGACTGCTCTTCCAGCAGCCCCTGTTGCAGTCAATGGCACATAGGCAAAAAACAAGTGCTCTGATAACCTCTATGATATACTGAATCCAGTTAATGGATAAATGATATAAATTATTACAGTCCATAATCTTGATTATTACAAATCAACTTCACCTCTGCCGAAACACCCCTTTGGACGATAGATTTAGAGAGACCCTAAAAAAATGCTAAGATTGTTAACTAAGGCATTAAAGACCATTTGGCGTTAGAGAGTAAAAGAATATCAAATAGGCAAAAGTATGTGGATTTGGAGAAGGAAAAAGTGAAGACAGAGAATTGGTATGACTAGGAAAGTTACTTACATAGGGAATTTGAAGTTTAACTCCATCACTTGCAATGATGCTACCAGTGAAAATGTATTGGCTTGCATATATGTTTTTTTCTGTTGGTACATCAGACCAATAAAATATTAGATTATTTCATTTTTTTCTCAAATAAATCAGAAGCTTGTGATTCACCACCAACAAACTTAAGCTACTTGGTTTTGCCTGCCATATGAAAGAGATCGCTTGTCTTACTGAACTAAAAGCAATCCATATAAAATCTTGAAAATACCAATGGCAATTGCAGCAGTGTGTCCTTGCAGAGAGAGTGTTAAATGAATGAAGAAATCACCTACTTGAGCAGGTAGATTGTAAATAAGCATATTTGATAGCTTTACATACAAGCCTTGGCTATCTGTGTACACTGTTGCTCTGGTAGACTCTAGGGGCTTCAGTGTGGGGCACCACTACATGACCCCCAGCTATTTAGAGATTCTGCCCAACAGAAAGGGAACTTCACAAGCAGTTTCTGAAATGACACCTATGCCAAGTGCCTCTGGCCTTTCCCGTTTCTTTGTGTAGTCTACAGATTCACATTATTACAGCTTTTTAAATGCTTTTCCTCTCCTTTGCTGCATTATAAATAAAAGCAACAGGGAGAACCGGGAGACCTTGCTGCAGAAAAAGGGCTGAGAAGGAAAGCAAGCCAAAGGAAAATACACAAGCCTTTCCCTGTATCATCCAGTGTGGTAACACCAGCATCACAAGTATAACATACTCAGAAAGTAATGCCATTTTTGAGTTGACTGCTTCCCTTTATATTTTTCACCTGCAATGTTTCTAGCGTCTCGGTCAGAAGGCTTTGTGAAATGTTTCTGTTTTTACAAAGGCTATTGTGTTTTGCTCGCTGGACATGTACAGTACCTTCTGGCTTGCCTCGCTCCTGGTAAACCCGCGCATTTCCTTTGTGCATGACAAAGGTAGGAAGGAGCCTGCCCAGGGACCAGGCTGTCCCGCTGACCTGCCAGTGCCACCAGCAACACAAACCCTTTTCCCTGTGAGCCGGCTTCCAGAGATCAGCTCTCTGCCAAGCCATTCACTATGGCCACATGCTGCCACTGGAGTTTAATTATACCCTTCATCACACAAAAGCAGCTAATTCATGCTATAAATCATATCCCGACATGCAAACTTCTGGCATCTCATTTTGTTCGCATGAAATTATTTAATGCAACTGACTTTGAGGTGAGGAACTCTTTTATGTTGTTGATGTTCAGAGAAAGATTAATAGATTATTTGTTACTGGTTTAATAAATGCACTCCACAAACTGCAATCAACTGTCTCCTATTCATTTCACAGCTCCTAATTGGCTCAGGGTACAGGTTCTATTTCCAGTTTGAAGCGCCAAGCTTATGTTTATTAAAATATAATTACCTTAATGCAATTGTTTTGAATTATTACATCTCCATTAAACAGGACATAGTTAAAACAAATAAAAGCATTCCTTGATCAGAGCTGATTTTCTAACCAATTATGGAAATGACCACAGGAAAAAAAAAACAAACCCCACACTTCAAATTAGGTTGCTTTCCTCATGTGAATCAATCACAGTCTTTGTACCCACATTAGGGCTGTACTTAAAAATGATTTTTTCACTTATATTTTCTGCATCACTCAGCAAATTTCAAAATATACAAAATTTGCTAGTTTAGGGGCGGGAGTTCAGGGTCTGCCCATTGTTCACAAGACTTTAATAGCAAAGACTGAATGAAGCGAAGGTCTCATATTTTTGTGTCACCAAACTCCAGGCTCAGACTGACATCAGAAACCTCAAATTTGTGAAAAGTATTCAGCAAGGAGAGTTTAAGTATTTCAGTACATCAGGGTTTCCAAAAGCCAAAACTGGTTCCAAATGTGCATTTTGCAGTTTTCTCCTATCTTTAATAATGCACTTGCAGAGTCCAAATCTTTAATGGATTGGCAGGAAGGGGGAGGAAGAGAAGATGATCAACTAGGCTAGAGTTTGAACTGTTTAAAAATTGGCTTGCAATGATGCAGTTTGAACTCACTGCTAATTTCCAGGAAACTTGTCTGACCAAATTCAGTTGCTTTCCATAAATTCTACCTTCCAATTAGGCTGTATTTGAAGGCCTGGATGAATTTTCACTTGCACAAAACCTCAACAGTAAGATTCACAAGCCAACCTTACTCCTGTGATAGATCCATATCACTGAGACTTCCAGTGCTCTCGGTTTCTCTGGGTAGAGACATCCATCAAAAGAGAGGGGAAACTTTCACTTTAAACCATTATTTTTTTACTGTCATTTTACTACAACCCTGGCCCTTCTCCACCCCACAAAGCTACAAAAGCAAATTAATTTTACTCTTCATACACCCCATTTGGAACAAGGTCTCCCAGAATCACACCAGTGTTCATGGCATTTTAGATATTAGAGGGATTCTTCTCATTGCAGAGACAATAAGTTTTGGGCCAGAAAAGCAGACTTGTCAGAAAGAAATCTCTGAACAGCATCACACGTTCAGGGGATCTGGAAGTAGTATGATCTAGCTTGCAATCTTCAACAGGGACACCAAACAGAGGTCCCAGTTCCAGCCTAGCTTCCTTTTCCCAGGTCCTCTGCTCACACTGAAGATGGCACTAGGTAGCACTGCTGTGAAGCTGGGGTGCGCGAAGCAATGTAAATTGTTGTGATTTCAAGGCTGCCAGTGCTCCTGATTTAACTACAAATCTCTCAGTATTCAATTTTTTAATTAAAACTCCAGGTCCTGGATTTACATCTGCTTGCAGCCCTCATGGGTATGGAGAAGAGCTTTGAACACTGGCCTGAGAGCCACCTGAAAGTATAAAAGTGAAATAATTTTAAAAAGCAAACAAAAAGAAACCCATGTTTGTTTTTATTAAATCTCATGATCATTAAGTGAGTCCCATGATTTTTCAAGACCTGATTAATGTGTTTTGAACATAAGGGTGTAGCCAAAGAACAACTATGAATTAGGTCTCCCAGGTTGTGCAGTCCACTGAGCTGTGTAACAAACTTGGCCACGCAGCCCCTGTGCGCATCTGGGATGCCGGGGGCTGATTCAGTGAAACTTAAGACTGAGCCATAAGAGTTATCTAGAGACCAGAAAAGGAAGGTCAGCAAAGGAGGGGTCAGTGTTTAAACCAAGTTTCAAGTGCAGTCTCTTTGGCAAGGGTTACAGCAGCAGGGTGCTCCCCGGATGGAGTGCTGTCAGCATGGCGCACTCTTGCAAGGAAGTTCTTGTGAAGTGAGTTTGCAAGACCGAAAGGGTAAAGGTGGTCTGTGCTCACCACTGCTGCAGCAGCAACAGGGGGTTTCCAGGGTGCCTCCTTGCCATCCCCACAGGCATCCCAGACACACCGTGTTGAGGAACTGCAGCTGCCCCACCAGACCCATAGCTCTTGCAATGTAAGAACCGATTTCCACATTTGTGCACCTCTAAGTTATTACCATCAGGAAAGCAGAAAGATTAAATTCTGATCTGGTTTGTGAATTACAGTTTTGTTTTTCTAATCAACTAGTTTTTGTTTGTCCATTCTCTAGTCCTTCCCTAGTTGTTTGTCTGTTTTGGTGTCCTGTTTTACCTTCTCAGTTGCTGATGGTCTTTCTTACTCAGCATGTGTATGAGCACATCCCTCGAGCACTACCGTAATACCAAGAGATCGTAGTAGTCTCTGTTCTGTAAACTGCAGTGCAGTTTTACAGCTGCAAGAATAAAAGACTTATTTAATATGGGGCATTTATTCCATTGCTGCCACTTCACAGAAAAAGTAGCTCTAGCCTTAGATACTCAAGGGCAAGCCATACACCAACAATGTCCATGCGTCCTCTTGTGGCAAGAGATGTTGCCCTTTATGGCTGCAGCCTGGAGCCCTTTTCTGCACTCAATAAGCATGGGTCAGAAAGAACACCTGTATATTAATCACATCACAGCAGAGGGGCTACAGTACCCTGGCAAAAGCGGCAACTGGCAGCAAATGACTTCCAAAACACTTCGTTAAGCCTCTTCCTGCTCTAATTTTGAGCAGCCGTGGGGAAAGAGATTGGCTGAGAGAAAGATGTGGGCTCAGTGACCTGGCTTGGGTGATCTATGGCAGCTTGCTGGCCTGAGGTTTGACATCCCCGCCACATGTTTTAGCACTCATATTTTCAGGAAGCTCTTCAAAGCTTTTAAGGAAGATTTAATGCACCATCAGAAGGGAGTTTCTAATGCCATTATCTGTCTACTCACTCACACCCTCTTATTTTCCCTTTCTCCTTTGCCCACAGAGGCGGGGGAGGCTGGCAAACGCACAGAGCAGCATGCAGCAGGCTGGAAGGAGGCCTGCGGCCAGCAGGGCGGTGGAGTTGCCCCTCACAGGGAGAGGTGAACATCAAAGAAGGGTTGATGGGTTCAGGAAAGACCTGTCGGCTTCCTGCCAGCTGCAGGGCTGTGGTAGGGCAGCAGAGGGAAGCGGGAGGCGACGCAGCCGTGACAGTGGCACTGGGACTGGGTGAGTCAGGGGAGCTGCCTGCCAAACACAGGTGGCTTCAACAATGTGGCCAGCGAGCGCTAAGCAAAAATCTATGGAAAAGGCTTTCATCTCCTGGATAAAAACCCTGCGGCGCTATATTCTTATCAGGTACCCATAAAAATGCCAGTTACTAAATGGGCTGTAAAGCCCTGGGCTCAGCTGGATCTTTCTGCGCGGTCACCAGTGATATTTGGAGCAACAACAAACTTGTACGTGTGCTTTATGACATACATGCATAGCTGCACCTCTAAGGGTTTAAATATTGTGACTACGGGACCCTTAATACTTGCTGAGAAAGTGCTTAGCTCTCACTGACTGTATCTGACCAAACTGAACTTTTTTCAGAAAGTAGAAACTTTAGTCACTTTGGCTTCAGACCCCATGGCATCTGAGTGACCTGCTGCCAGTAGGGTGGTGAGGACCGCTCTGGAGAGCTGCTAAACAACAAAACTAGCAAAATCTGGTGTAAATTTTGCTTAGAATAAAAAGGACAAAAAATGAGCCCAGACAAATTTCTCTGTTAGCTGCAAGGCTGGGTGATTCTCGGAGGGGAATACATGGAGACACTGACAGGAGAGAGGCTTGAAACAGTGCTTCCTTCTCCTTGTAGTGAGGGGATCAGCAACAAAAACCAGGGAGCTGAAACAGCAGATTTTTTTTATGTCAACGTAAGTAAAACATAACTTGATGAAATGCAGAGAACCTTCTAGGGGATTTAGATGAAAAATAAAAGTTTCAGCCTTGTGGAGATACGACGACAGATCAGCAGGCCCCAGTGCAGCAATAAGAAGTCTCCTGTAAATGAGGGCAAAACAGTTACAGTTTGCCCTCACTTTCCAGCGCCTTTTGATAAAACGAATCAGAAAGTACCCTTAAATCAAAGGATGAAAGTGTTCAAAGGAACAGGAGTGGTCTGTATCCTCACTTGTGCTGCCCAGAAACTCCATAATGAGACAAGAAACACCATTTGGGCTATCCAAAGAGTCTATGCATTTGCTCACTTGCAGAAAACAGAAGAAAAATATGGGATATGCCAGCTAACCATTGTGACGTTTTGTTTTAACTTGAACAGGGTTTGCTGTAAATAAAAACAAAATTTCAGAAGAGGGGTAACTGAGGTTGAAATTTGCTTAGAGGTTTACATTGCCATTTAGTTATGTTACAGGCAACCATTTCAATAGCGGAGGTGGGGTACTTGACATTGGTTTTATTTATTCGTTCAGAGAGAGGGAGCTTTGAGAGTTTTCATTGCATGGCTGCTGAGTGATTTTTCAATTGTTTGGGACTGAGCACTCAGCTAATGCTCTTCTCTATAACCATGGCTCTACCCACTGGCTCCTGAATGACCGATGGCTGGTGGATACAGTGCAGGCCGACAGGAGATGAGAGGAAGTGCTGAAGGGCAGGCCGAGGCTCTGCAGCCCTGCTTGTGGGGCAGTGGCCAACCCCTCTGACACGAAACCCCATCTTAATTAGGGGAAATCTATCCAGATTAGGCTACTCTGCCAGTTAAAGAATCGGCTTATTCCCTATGTGCACCTTGTAGACAGCCTTCCAAATTATTTCTTCTATCTGTCTTAAATGCAGCAACAATGACTATTTTTCCAAAGAAGCTGTAAAATCATACACTTCATAAAGACCCATATCACTCTTGAACGGGGATGGTAAAATCTTCGCCAAGGTATATACAAATAGCCTAGCACCTTTTCTGACATCCATTATCCACACTGACCAGTCAGGGCAACCCCTCCAGAGGCAGGCCAACAATAACATAAGGAGGTTATTAAATATTATTCATTACCTTCAGTGGAACAAAATAGAAGCCTAATTCGCAGTCTTGATTCCAAGAAAACATTTGATAGGATCCCGAGGGATTTTTTTGTTCTTTACTTCAGAAGTTTTTAATTTTGGCTCTGAGTTTAGATCATGGATAAAAATGTTTTTCCAGCAAACTATGCCTTGGTGATAACAACCTGAAATACCTCCCGCCTTACCTCTTGATTTAAGAGGAATGAGGCAAGAATGCCTTCTCTCCTCCCGCTGTGTGTGCCATCCTACTCACGCTCACCAGGTTGTAAGTGAATAACTGGGAGGCAGCAATACCAGAACTCGTTCTTTCAGGTTGTCTTGGAAAACTAACGCAGCTCTTCCCAAAGCATTTCCCACTTACCCATGTCACAGCTAGGACCAATCTACCATAAATCAGCAGCCATTTCTATTGGCCCATTTTATTAAAAGTATATATAACCAGTGAATTCTTAGGTGAAATGGGTTTGAAATATTTCAGTGTAAAGAGTCCAGTAGAACTACGTCCTATTTTTCAAGAAAATATACTAACTCTGTTAAAAAAAAAAAAATGACTGAATGCAGACATCTGGCAAAAACTTTCTAACAACATTTGGCCTTATATCCTTCTGAAACCCAAGTACTTTTTTTAACCCTTGATCCTTCACTCATTCAAAACCACAGATAAAACCATGAAACAAAGCAGAGAATTTCTGTGGAAAGTCAACCATCAAGATAAAGTATACTCAAAGGAACAACCTTTTCTACTTTCTCATTAAGTTAAAAAAAAAAAAAAAGAAGAAGAAATGAGCCAAGGCCATTTCGGGTGGTAAAACTCTGCCCTCCAAGTAATTTTTTGCACTTTCCATTACCAGTATTCTCCTCTTCTAAAATAAAATGCCCCTGCTCACTTGTGAAAACCCGAGCAAAACGACTGGGAGACTGATGCTTGATCCTGCAAATGCAAATTAACAGCAGCAGCTCACACGAATGAAGCTCCTTAGAGGTAGGATGTGTGCCAGCACAGTGCTCACTCACTGCACCTTACGCCTGGAAGCCACAGCTCCAGCTGCTCGCTAAAATGATCCTTGCCTTATACATTCCTTTTAAACAACAGCAAAACAAAAAATGTTAACGCGTAAGTGCTAATGGAGCCCATCAGCTATGATCAAAAGAAAACAGAGGCTTTTCTCAGCTGGCATTGTTCACCTCAGTAATATTTTTAAGAACAACAGGGGAATGAATGTCCTCAAGACATGTTGCCTGATGCCTTGAGGACCTTGTAGCATTATTTTTGGAGTCCAAGTGCCCCACAAGCAGTGCAATGGAGGCCTGGAGCTGTCAGACTCGCCACCCCCCTGCAAACCAGCAGAGTTACAGGAAAGGATTGAAGACACAAAGCTGTCTTGGAGACTGTGCGCTAACTGTAAGGCGAGCTCCATCCCAGCTGACCATACGTTTCCATTACTGGAAGCAAGTACTAAACTGGCACTTGAAGAAACTAGAGCCGTCTCATGCTGCTTCTTAATCAATTTGTATCAGTTATGCAAACTCCAAATATGGATGAGGTGAATGATCCAGCGCATGGCTTCAGGTCTGAGTGGTCATGACTGAGGCAACATTTCATTACCTATTAACTTGATTTTGATGATCCTGGAAAGTATTTATTCATGAAATTATTGATATAATGGATTCTTTCTAAGGTTCACTAGTTAAGATATGTCAACATATGCCAACAGTGGCAGAATAAATATGTACATGGAAAGATTTCAGAGGATGAAGAGACAGCAACACTATCTTCCTAGCTCTTGGCTTGGTAATGAATATGGGTGGATCTAACATTTCCAATACTACAACATGGCTTAGTCTCCTAAGCCTGTTAAACAAGAAATGTTCGAAAGTGGTGCAGAATTCAGATAATTTATTTTAACTGACTAAATATTAGGCACCATGTTTTAATTCATCAGTTTAGGCTGTGCCCTTATCCAATTAGAGAGACATTCTTAAAGAGGATAAACCACCCAATATGATTCACTTCAGCATCGTAAAGTGGACTACTCAAGTGGGGAGCCTGGAACGACTACCTCAGTGTCTGAGCTGGGGGGACCCTGTTCTCTGTGGTCTGCAAGGCCATCCCTGGAGTCAGCGCCGTGCCCAGCTGACTTTGATCTGCCTAGTCTGGAGTCCAGCAGCAGGGAATTGATGGCAGCAGGTCTGACTGACAAACTGTGCGTGGCTGACAGCCCACATCCTTACAGCTACTTGAATATCCACTACTCCAAAGACAACTTGACCATGCACTCGCTCCTTTCTCTGCACTGTAGTTATCTGTGATTATCCATTACACAGCCCGTTTACCTCTATCTTCTGGATCCCAATCTATGACTTTGGTGGTATGATGACTAGGAAAGACATACCAGGGTTTTGTTGAGCCTAATTATGAATGGGTTAAGTCGAAACCTTAATTGGCAAGATTTCAGATATAAAAGCAAGCAAACTTCTGCTCTACTGAAAGCAATAGCTAACTGCTCAGGTTTTTGTTTAATTACTGAAAGTAACATAACTCTAAAAGGGGATATGCTGTCAAATTCTAAGAGACAAATTACCTTGATTTGTAACAGCTAAATCCAGCAAACCTGAAGTGTTTTCTATAATTCCACTGATGGAACCACTTTATGGAAGGAAAACTGTATAAAACTATGTTTCTACTACACTAAGGTTGTCTGCAGAAGCAACCTTTGAGCACACTACAGATAGGTCAACTCTATGGAAGTGTATCAGCAGAAGCAGCAGCCCAGATGACCTACATCTTAGCAGGACATTAATAGGAAGCAGATACTAAATCTGTATATGTGTCAGGGGATGGATGTATTATTGGCTTAAACAAGGTTTCAAAGACCAAAGTTTCACCTCACCAATCAGATGAAGGGAATGGGCAATTTCCCTTTGGAAACCTTCTGTGAAGTGATCTGTTTAGTGAGTCAGTGTAGACAGCTGGCAGACCCATTCAAAAGAGTGTTAGAGAGGAGAATGGAAAAAGGCAAAGTTGAGAAGGGGGAGAAAAACAGCAAGCATTTTTATTAAAGAACAGAATGTAAAAAAGTTGGGAAGGGGGTGGGTTGGAGGATAGCCCGTGCATCATAGTAACTCGGTTAGATGTCTCATTCCAGTGTGTGCGTTAGCGGGAGATAATTAGGAGCTGAAGTCTTCAGCCAATCAGCCTGCAATTTATGGTATATTTAGCCATTCCTCAGTGATGAGGAGTCCTGGGCAGGCATTCTCAGAGAGTTACTGCCTTCTCTGCAGCCCTTACATCACCATCCAAACTCTGCAGTCATCATCTAGAAATTTATACCTCACAGCTAACTACTGTTTCAGTAGAGGAAACGCTACACTATTTCTTACCAAGAAGACAGCTTGTGATGATATGCAGCTTTTAAAAGTCTTGTGAGATCCTGAGTATATGATAATGCACTGTTGGCAGCTTGTCAAGGAGAGAACTGCAAAAGCAATCACATTGTTTGGAGGAAGAGACAACGATTAAGATTTGTTTTCTGTGGCTTGATGAAGAACTGACAGACAGAGAAGAGGAAAAATTATGAGGCCAAGTACATAGCTGGTATTAAATTACCCACACTTCGTTTACTTATCCTCCAAACAACCACTCGAGATCTCTTACTTACTGAAACAGTTAAAAATAAAACCTCTAAGAACATTTAAAGCTGGCCACAGGCATTTCAAGGAAGTTGGTGTTTCCCAGCTCCCCATAAGCCATTAGGGCTTCCCTCCTACACCTTGACACGCTTCAGTTAGAAACAGCTGAAGGCACTAAGCTTTTAAACAAGAGTCTATTTACATGAAGCTTTTTTTGGTCTACAACTTTTCCACTGGCAGTAGCGATGATGGGAGTCAGGGTAGGCAGGGCCCCAAGCAATTTAAGCATCTGTCCCTGCTGAGAGCACATCTGCACGGGACAGTGCTTGAAAGGCCGGTGGCTTGGGAAGCATGATCTGCCTCCTCATCCTTCCCGTGGCCACTGCTTCTGCAGGCAGAGGTGCAGGCTGAGAGGGAAACGAGCTTCAGGGCTCGAGGCATCAGTCCTGGGGAGCAGGTGAATCCTCTGGTCATATTGGCTCTGCCTGCAAAACTGGCACACTTTGAGGTATTTATATTGCTTGAATGCTGTTTCCAATGCTGGTGTAATCATTCTCTTGTACAGCAGTCACAAGATACTGTGCTGTATGCACCCTTCTGCACAGAGTGACAACTAGGTATGAAGGCAGGCAATTGTACAAATTTTCTTCGTAATACCTTTGAATCAGACTGGGCAATTAAAAACACAAGTGTCCTCTCTGTGATTAATATTTGTCATTAAATAATATTTTTGTGATACTGACTGGGCATTATCTCTAAGTACACAGAAGACCATCACCAAAGTTGTGTTTAAACACAGGCAATTTTCTATCAGTTTATCTGCTTCACTGTATTAAATAACATTGCTGACCTTGCTGTTCTTCTAGTTTAGCCACAGAAGTGACCTGACTTGAGGGTTATTGCAAATATTTGATGGGTTACCCCTGCCCTAGCTCATGCCCAAAAACTTTTTCTAAACCTCTAAGGAAAGTGGGGGTGAGCTTCAGCTGTGGCAAACAGGGTGAAAAGGCACAGGCACTCTAGTTTCTGGATAGCTGTATCACATCTTCATCCCTTCTGACTACAGAGCACCTCTCCAGCAGATGTGGCAGCTGTGCCTTCTTCCATATGCTCAGACTAAGCAGAAGGTAGATGAAAAATGGCTGAGAAACCACTGAAGGCAGAAGCTTTGCTTGGCCTGACCAACTGCTGCTCATGCACTTGCTCTGAAAGTCCCCAAACCTCCCAACACGATTGATCTGTTTCTGGCTGAGGAGACTAGGACAACCCTAGTTGTCTAGGGTTTCAAAAAAGGAGGAATGTGGGAAAGAGACACAGAATGGAGGTCATGGACAGAAACAAAGTGTGGGAGAGGGAAAAAGGCAGAGGGAAATAGGAAGAAAAAGTATTAATACAGTACAATATTCAACAAGAAGGAAAATTATGTGGAGGGAAAACAGACATTGGAAAAGACCCAAGAAAGAAGAAGAGGAGGTAAGGACTTGGCAAGGGAGATAAGCAACATCAACAAAAGCAGTAGATTTCTTATTTTATCTTCTAGAAAACTGCTGCCAAAATAAGATAATACTCAACTATAGTGACAGTTACTAATGCATGTATGTGGACAATGTGAAGGTGAAGAGGAGATTACCAAAGAATGTAGCTCTGGCAGGATGCCAGGCACCAGGAAACTCGCAGGAGGATGATACAGCAGATTTCCTGAAGGGGAACAGAAACTCTCTAGGGCAACCTGGGTGGAAAGTTTGGAGCAGAGGCAAAGCCCTTTTCCTCTGCTCACCTGCAAGAGGAGGAAGGGCTGAGCAGGTCATCAAAAGAGCCTGTTGCCTTTTCCAGTCCCATGGCAGGTTTGAGTGAGGATGTCACGGTCAGAGGGAACAGACCATTCTCACGGCATATTTTGGGTCAGAGAAACCCAATTTCTTTTGTAGTTTGCATGTCAGCATCGGTGGTAATTCAACAATGCTTTTGCATGGATTTCAGCTGAATCCGCATTTGTAGTTAATATGATCTAGTGGATGCAGCACTGCAGCAGCAGGATATTGGTGCTATTCCTAGCTGGTGTACTGGGCAGCCTTGAGCATGTGAAATCCCCTGTCTGTTCCTCATTTTCCCCATCCGTAAATCAGGTAGTGGTACTCACTGATTCGCTAAGGTACTTTGAGATCCGTAAGAGAAAAGCACTAAATAAGAGCTGGGTGTGACTAAAATTACCTTTTTGCCCTGTGTACACAGAGTTCAGTTTCTTCTTCATTTTTCAAGGCTTTCACATGTTCTACATTGCTTTTCTGTTCTGCTTAGTACCTAGATCACATCAATAGCCTTATCTCCTCACTTGCTTTTCTACTTCATAAAAATGCTGATATTTTGTAGCCTAATTTTAAAGTAAAAGAGTGAAGAATATGGCATCCTCTAGGAGAGTGATAGTAACATCATTCAAGTCCCCAGAAAAATAAAAACCCCTTTGCTCTTAATCTAGGCATAATCTGCTAATTCCCTTTACCCCACTTTAGAAATATATACTGTGTTGCACTGTTCATTAGGGAGTATGGAGAGATCAGATGTCATCCACAATACACAGTACATATCCCACATCCAGCTATCTTTATGAATAGTGGAAAACATCATGAGCTGTGTGTAAGTTGCTTAAATTTTAAATTTAATTATATATTTTGCTACAGATTACATTGCCCTAGCTTTTTGAAGGTATTAGCTTGCCAGAAAGCCCATTTTTAAAACCTACTTTAAAATATCGTCCCCACTATGCACAACCACCTATCAAATCCTCCTTTCCCTGCACCCTGAGACTTCTACATAATATCACAGATCTACAATATCCCGCCTACCTGCCCCTTATATTTGTAAACATTAGTGAAATCTGTCCCCTCAATTTATCCTTTACAAGTAATAGACAACCTTCCAGTTATATTCACCTATAAAAATAGGAATGAAGTTCACCCCAATACCTGCTACATTTAGTAGGATTTTCCCTAGCGGTGGCTAGCCATCCCTAGGAGGACAATCAGGCTCCTTTTACACTGTAGGGGAAGAAACGATAAATGTCTATCAACCAAATGAAGATCAGTCTTGAAAGGGGGAGATGGGACTAAGCAAGTCAAACAATAAAATTTGGTAATATGTTTGTAGTTAAAAAGTTACGACTGACTTCCAGATATCAAAGAAGGAAAAAAAAGTAATTATTTGTATTTGGCATGATTTTCAAAGTTGTCATTGTACTCACAGGTTCTCATTGAAGTCACTGTAAACTGTGGGTATGCAGCACCTTTGAAAATCTTGCCAAAATTGCCTTTAGACTGTAAGCTCCTTAGGGCAGAGACCTGTTACTTATTTGGCAAATTGTATTGCAACACTCCTTTGCCTAAACAGGGCTGTTTGCGTAATAACAATAATAATAATAATAGATAACAGATTTGCGCTGGAATTCAGAAATATCTGATGTGGTTCTATAGCCTTCTTATTAACACAGTATTTCAAAACATTAAATAAAAGCTCATTTTATAGGCAAATCACCAAGGAAGTATGACCAAAGGAAGCTGGCTGAAAACAATTTAGAACCAGAGAGGTGTTTGCTTGGTCAAACCTGGAACTTCCATTCCACTGTGTGTTTCAGTTTCACATTATTTGACTCATAGGCTGTCAGCTGGGAGCCTTGTTGAACAGGTAGGCCATGAAATATGCATCTGCCTGCAGTTATTTTAGAGCGTAGAATCTGATACATGTAAGTACGTACACCAGCGCACACACCCTCAGCCCTGGGGGTGTTGCTACACTCCCCAAATTTATGTGCAATCCCTCTGCCTGTGCCAGAGACAACTACAAATGCATGTTGACTCACTTTGCCTGGGAAGTGCCAGAGCATTAGGTTTCAAATTCAAAGGGTGTCAGCACAGCAGCTATTATTCTCTACTCTTACTTCAGAAATCTTGCTCGGTTCAGCAACTCAGTCTACTCCAGCTATAACCCAGTACAGTATTTTGCAGTTTAATTTACAAAGTAAACTAATTACACACCTTCTCAACACATGTATGAAAAGCCAGTGGTGACAGAAACAGCACTCTCACCCCAACAGTGTCAGGGAAGCTGCAAATAGTCCACACCTTCTCAAAACTGTCTGCTTATTTCTCTAAGCTCTGCTTTCCTCCAGCTGTTCCTCATCTGCAGAGTGGGGATAATGATACCCACTTCTCTGAAGGGCTTGGAGGCCGGTGGGGAAGAGCACTGCCTGAGGAAGGTGCATGATATTCTCAGAGGAACGTCTGCTGCACCGCTGAATTAGCACCACCGTGGCTCCAGGTGTCGGCTATGTCAGCAGACAGCAATGCAAAACCCCTTTCGCAGTACTATTTATCCAGAAGATAATTACGAGGAAAAGGAAAGAAAACTGACCAGTCCTAATAAATACCAGCCCTTTCAGGAATGAATTTGAAAGCCAGTTTTCTAGGTATCAGATGATAGGAATCATAAAGTTAAAGCATGTGCTTACTTTAATGAACCTGGTCAAAAGCGCTGTCTGGAGTGTTTATTTATTCATTAATTTTTACTTGAGTAGACAAAGTAAATCTGCCCCTGGTTTTCATAAAATCTTTCTTGCTACATTCTATTTAGTTTAAATTGGCATCTATTTGATTCAACCTGGAAAGCCCAGCCAAATCCAATTAGTGTCATTGAAACTCCCAGGGTTCACTTTTCCTTTTTCTTAATTCCACCACCCCGGCCAGTTTAAGAGCCGAGAGGAAGAATTCCAGAGATCTAAATTTGAAATTGTTCCCACCTTTGACTTGGACGAGGGATGGGATGGGATGGAAGGGAGTAAATAACAATAATGTCATGGAAGTAAAAAACCTGGTTATGGAGCCCGTTTTTGCCTGGCTGGCTGGTTTTCCTCTCTCGCTACAATGCTTTGCTTTTTTTTGCATTTGGTTTTGTTAAAACTTCTGAGCAGCCCAGCTCAAATCCTGGTGGACTCGGTTGCAGGTGGCAAGCCATGGCGCTGCTTCTTTTATTCACAGACCTCAGTGTGCTGCTTGCAAGCAGAGAACCTGAGGTAGCATCTGTTTGTTCTGCATCCCTCCATCCCTCTGCTGCTGGGAAGGGCAGCGTGCAGCCTGGGCTGGTGAAGGGTGATGGAGCGTGGTCCAGCAGCCATGGGGAAGCGTGCGGTCCCTGTCTCTCGGCTCCTTCACTGATGGCAGGTCTGCAGGCCTCCTCGGGTCACCGGCTGCCCCTGCGGGCATGGCCTCTGCCTTCGTGAGGAAGCTGGCAGTGCTGGCGCTCTGGCAGCCTGGCAGCTGCCCGGCCAAGGTGGCTCCCCTTCGCTTCCTAAAAGGGTGTAGCTGGGCAGCCACCGGGCCGCGGGCGGTAGGGAAACAAGCTAATTTTGCTTACAAAAGCTTCGGTAGCTCATTACAAAAAAGGAGCCTTCAAAAATATTGCTAAAATATGAATGTTTTGCAGGGGTTGCCACAGAAACATGTAGAGCATATAATCCAAAATAGGATGTCTAGACAAACTCCTACTGTCTGACCTTTTATGTATTTCCTAATCCAGCCAATCTTGCCAAGCAAATTGGTGACTAAGCAGCAATTCACTTTACACGGTGTCGTAAAGGCCTGACAAGGCCCAGGTCATGGTTATAAATTTCAGTCTGGCTACTTCAGCAACTCTCAGCTTCCTCTACCAGCACGGCTCCCGTGTGGTTTCTGGGCTGTGATGTGTGCTCTGGATCATCATGAAGTAATTTTGGGGCTGTAAAATCCAAAAGCCACAGCTCTGCTGCGAAACAGAGAGCACTTTCATCCGGCAGGACCCCAGAGTTTACGTAAAGCCGTAAAAAGGGAGGCTGGAGAGAGTCTTCGGCGAAAGCAAAATGAAAGGCAGTGGTGCTGGGGCCGCAGCAGCCGCCTCCTCCTGGGGGCTGGGGGCTGGTGTCCCTCCTTCCCCCAGCACACGGGTGTTGACCACCTGGAGCTAGCGGCACCGGCATGTGCGAGTCATGGTGAGTCATGGAGGTCTTTCTGCTCCGGGTTCCCCTTTCCTCCTCCCTGCAGGAGCACCTTTGTTTTCCTTTAGTTTCCAGAAGTAGCCCTGCACAAAAAGTAGGCAGCTCCAGTCCTCCTGTTGCAGCAGAAAATTCACCAAATGCCCTTTAGTGACGTGTCATTTATCAGCGTGGTCAGATTCCTAATCTGACCTAATCTGAAAAATGGCTTTAAAAACAGGGAAGGAGGAAGGGGGCATTGGCTCAGTACTCAGTAACCTTTAAAAAGTTACGTGTATCTATGTGTATGCACCTATGTATATATATATGCATATATACATGTATGCATACATGCATTTGTATACATACAGACGTAGAGATGCACAAGCTCATAAAGGTGAAGAGATTTTACAGCAAAAAGAAACCAAAGCAGTAACTCTCTTTTTTTAATACTTTGTTCCACATTGCCCCATTCCTCTCTCCCCCACAGAGCGAGATCCGGGGCCATGCTTAGGCTGAAGGTAGGAGGGCTGCCCTGGGCAGGGGTCTGAGGCGGAAAAACAGTATCGGTGCTTCTGAGTTCAGCTGGTCCCAGGTACATGTTCTGGTAAGCTTAAGGAAATCTTGTACACGCTGCAGGGACAGGGCTGCGTAACACTTATGTTACTGCACAGAAAGCAAGTGAGAGAGAGAGAAGAGAGCTATTGTCAGAAGGAAATAGGAGGGAGGACCCAGAATAGGTAAGGGGAAAAAAAAGTGAAATAAATTACAATTTGATCAGCACATTAAAAGAATCGTGTGCTGTAGAGTATTATATAGTGGTAATTATACACTGTGTATTAAACAGTGGTAAGAATTAATGACTTAATATCTGGCCACTCCATATAGCTTGTTATAGAGAGGTGTTGGATTTTATATATATTTTCTGTGAAGTTTAATTTTCCATGTGGTGTTTGGTCAGGAAATGGAGAGCCCCTCAGGTGGAGTGCCAGGAGAAACCCTTCTGAGGAGGACATGTGCTGCGACGTGCGGGGGGAAGATCCCAGGGGTGAACATTTCATCTTCTGAGCCACTCACTTTGTTTTATGCACAAGACATTTTTTTCTACCACAGAGGTTTCATTCTTAAGAAAGATTCCAAAAAAAAGTGAAGAAAACTTTTTCTGCAATGCACGGACATCAATCCATCCAAGCGCAAAAGAAATTAATGGCTTGTGATTAATTAGAGATTAATAGGAGGCACGTGGGGAAAAGCACTGCACTGAACCCATGTCCTGCATTGCTGGTAACCAGCTGCTCCTTTCATCTGGAGGTTCAGAAGTTTCTTCTTCAAAGGGCCGTTACCGTCACCCCTGCAGCTCGGCCCGCTGGGTAGAGCCCTGGCATCAGGAGAGCCGTCTCTTAATCCTTGTGCTGCCCCGGAACGGTGTGCCTGCGGGATGAGTGCTTTACCGCTCTGTGTTGTTTCTTCCCACACCTGGCCTTTCTCTGCCTGATTTCCTTGGCTCTTCGGGACAGGCAGCTCCTCTTACTCCACATTTGTGCAGTGCCCCACACAGCAAGGCCCTAATGCAGAGGCTGTTAGGTGCTACCACAAACAAATGACTAAGCCACCACAGAAGTTAAAATCTGACAAATTTCCCAGATCCTGAAAAATTTGTCTCCTGATGGGAAGAATTAGGCACCGCATACTTTGTATGTAGAGCAGGCAGCTCTTCTTTGGATATAAACATACAATAACAAAACAGCACTTTGATGCCTGGGCTGCGTGGTCCACATTAAAAATAGAGGGACAATAACGGGAATGACAAGGAGGTCATGGAGGTCTAGAAGGGACAGATAAATTAGCATTTAAAGAATTCCAGTAGTGCAAAAAATACATAAGATACTGAAAGAGGATTGCAGAACTTCAGCAGTCCTACGTGAAAGCAAACCTAGAATTCTCTAAACCTAACCCTAATCCTAACTTTAACAGTCATGATCTCAAACCTAACCCTAATCCCAGCACTAACTATAAACGTAACCCTAACCTTAATGACTATAACCATAAGCCTAACACTACCCTAACCCTAACACTAACCCTAATCCCTAATCTAACAACGCTAACCCTAAGCCTAAAACTAATAACTCTAACCCTAACCGTAACCTTTAATGACTATAAGTCTAACCGGAAAACTAATATCTAGGCCTAACCGTAACCATAAACCGTAACTCTAATAACCCTGACCATAACCACATCCCTAACCCTAAAATTAATTACCATAACCTTAAAGCTAACCCTAACACCTAACCATAGCCCTAACCCTAACATTAATGACTATAACCCTAAGCCTAATCCTAACCACTTATCCTATTCAGAACACTAAACTCTAACACTAAAATTAACCCTAACCCAAAATCTAATAACCCTAGCACTAACCCTACCCCTACCCCTAATCCTAACTGTAATAACACTAACCCTCACCCTAATAACACTAACCCTAACCCTAACCCTAAACTCTAACCTTAATGACTATAACACTAAGCATAACCCTAACCCAAGCACTAACCCTAACGCTAACCTAAGCCTAACATTAACCCTAACCTGACCCATAAATCTAACACTAAGCCCTAAATCTAATTACCAACACACTAAACACTAACCCTAATCCTAAACCCTAAACCAAAACCCTAACACTAACCAAAATGAAAGCAATTCTAGAAGTGTCTATCCCTAACCCTAACCTTAATGACTATAACCTTAACCCTAATGTTAACCCCAAACCTAATAACCCTAATATCCCTAAAGGTAACCTTAATGGCTACAACCCAAACCCTATCGCTAAAGCTAACCCTAACACTAAACCCTAACCCTAAATATAACCCTAACATCAGTGACTATAAATGTAACCCTAACCCTGACCCTAACCCTAACCCTAAGCCTAATAAACCTAACCCTAACCTTAATAACTATAACCATAAGCCTAACCCTAACCCTAACCCTAAGCTTTAACCCTAACCCTCAGCCTAACAGTAACCCTAACCCTAAGCCTAACACTAAGCCCTAACCCTAATTGCCCTAACCCTAATCCTAATCCTAAACCCTAAACCCTAACCCTAATCCTACATGAAAGCAAATCTAGAAGTGTCTAACCCTAACCCCTAACCCTAACTGGTGTAAGACTGGATCAAACTTCTCACATTAGAAATCATACTTTTCAGCTTTTTTCATAGCAACCTCCTGAGGCCATTTTGCTGGCCAGATTGTGTTACAGTTCCTCCTTTTTGCTTGAATGCAAAAGATGAGCGCGTGGCATGGTCCTCTGCTTCGGAGGCACTCTAGCTTGGGGGAACAGAGAGTTGTGCCCTTCGAGCTACATATACCCAGGTTAGTCCCCACTGTTGGTGTAGCTGGCAGTCCCTGTGATGTACTCAGTGAAGTCATTTTAGCCATTGGCCACGAAGAGCTGCCTGCCTGGGGCATAGCGCTGCTGGCCTTCCTCAGGAGGTCCTGCCTCATCCTTGCTTCCCACTCCCTTCTCTCCTTAGAACCAGGACCTACATTTATTTTGAAAGAAAGACTCCTGCTCCCTGCAAATGTAAGCAAAATTGTATTCTGACGTATGGTTAGATTTCACTGAGAAAATGTCAGTCTGATCTCTCTCTCTGTCCTTCCTCCCCCCCCAGCCCGATTATATTATATGTGCTTCTGTATATGTTCTGACATTTTCTGTCATGTAACTGTCGGCTGCACCACTATCCCACCCTTATTTAGTCTGATGTTTGCTTTAAAGTCTGAGCAGGGGTGTTGTGTGTTGCTGTACTACTGGTTCATCCAAGCACAGCACTCATCACTGTTTTCTCCGTTCCCTATTAATGGTCACAAGATTGTCCAGTCAAGAGATAGCACTCCTCTAGAAAATATTTATAAGGGAAAGGCAAAGCAACGCGCTAAACATTTGTTACCTACAAAATTAGCAGGCTCATAGTGCTCAAGGATCTATGACTTCTACTCTATTTTCTCAGATTCATTTTCTTATAACTGAACAGAAAATGCAATTGTACAAAATACCATGGTATGCTTTGTTACAGAAAGCATAAAATGTACCCTGATGTATAAAAGGAATGTATCTTCATCTTTTCAATGTAACAGCGAAGCAGGTGGCCAGCAGGAACTAGTGACACCATCAATCTTTTTCCTCTTTTTACATCTTACAGAAACAAACCTAACACGTACTGCAAAGTTGCAAATTTTACACATGGTCTATATAGCTCTGTTTCCTGTCACTGCTAGCCTCATCATTTCTCTCTACTCCCTCTACTCATTTATCACACCAACTTGTTACATCATGTAATAATTTTGATTTTCAGCTCCAGAGGAGATAGCTGTCGCTTGGTATATATTCATAGGATGGTGCCTTGATATAATGAGAATGCCAGATGAACAAGTATTAGAGGACAGCAAAAGACAGCATGAACACCAAGCAGACCCAAACAGAAACATCCTGGCTTCATTTTTTTTTTTTTTAATAGGGCAAGTAACATTTTTGTATTGTTTGAAAAATTAATTTGCCCGATACAGGCAAAGGCAGCTCATACCTCAGATTTTGTGGGCTACACAACAGTCAGCAGAGCGGTAGGATTAAGTAATACTAATGTTGCTTTGGACTAACATTTAATTCAGCAATGAAATTGTCCAACCAACCAATGCTGACTCCATCCCAAAAATAAATGCAAACTCCAGGCTGACTGGAACTTGGAAATCTTATGAAGACACCAACATTAACTGCTCCCCTGGAACGCCTCAACGCTGTCTGCACACTCAGCTGGTCTCGCTTTACGTGTTTCCCCTGTCTGAGCCACAGCTAGCTGAAGGCATCGAATCAGCAAAAGGGAAGCAAGTGCTGAAGTGAATGCACACAGACACAGCACTTGCCGTTAGTTTGTTTAATGGTTATAGTCACTGCCATCTTTGTAACACCATTAAAGGTTAGGTTTCTTTTGTCCTGCGAGGCAGAGGAGAGCCTCATTTAGATTATATGCCACACAGCTGAATTTGTTCCACTGCTTTCTGACATAGGCCAGTAGCAAGTATTCATTTCACACACCTTTCACCCCATTATCATGAGAAGGACTAAACCCAGGGGCCACAGTGACAAGGCAACAACCTTCTTGTCTTTGAAAGATCCGACATCTTAGACGTGTCTTTCAAAATCTCTCAATCCAGTCCACATCATCATCGTCTGCAGTTCGTAACTCCTGTGTTACCATACAAACAACAGGATCATTGTGTTTTACAGGACAATTCCCTGGTGAGGAAATCTATTTGATCTTCGACCTTTTTCTGTGTACAAGTTCAGGATGTTTATCATCACTTCACAAGGTACGGCAATGACACCATTTCTTAAGCAAATATCGCTGTCCATAAACATGGCTGATGTTGCCAAGTGTCTGCTAGCTGAATCTTTAAATGAAAACAAGAAAATGAAAGTTTAAAAACTGGCACACTGTGGGCTCAGCGATTTTAAGAACAGCTTTGATCTGAAAAAAGAAAATGGAAACAGCAACTCTTCTATTCATTTATGAACAAATTAGTCATTTTGATCTTTGATACCAATACGTAACTCATCGAGAGGGTGATTGGCATTGTTTTTCTTATGCTGCAACTAACTACCGTTAGCACTGTTTCTTGCAGAGGAGCATCTGGAGGTCTCAAGCTGGCACCCCACTGCATGAACTACTGTCAAGATGTAAGCAAGGATTGACCAAGCTGGCCTGACAGTTGTGAATTGTTTTTTCAAAGCACCTTATCGTTAAAACACATTTACTATCAAACTCCATTTTTTAACAATTAACTTTTAGAAACCCAAGCAAATGAGAAAGCATTACTTCAAATACATTCAAATCTTTGCCATACAGTTCTTGCTATATTGTTTTCCAAGGAACAAAGAAAGTTTAATGAAGGGAATTTAGATGTGCTCCATACCAAAGTAGGGACTTATAAGAAAAGCTTATAAATAATAGCTCGCTGCACTATTCAAGGACTGAAAACTATTTCATACGGCAAAAATAGGAAAAGCAATGATGCTAACAAACATATAAAAAAAGAATATCCACTGGGACTTGCAACCTTGCTTTCAGTCAAAATGTCCCACTCCTTATCCAAGCGGGTTTCCTCTGGCACATGTTCAGTGCAGAAAATGGCCACGGGGCTGCTTGCCAAGCTCTGCCTGAAGGGAAAGAGCCAGGAGTAAGGGTAAATAAAGACGTGGCATGTTGTACGAAACACCTCAGCAGGTAGTACTGCAGAGAGTCCAGACGCCGTTGTTAGCTGGAAGACTGCCACCATTTACAGAGGATATCCAAGTGCTTGCCTACGCGACAAAAAGAAGGTGTGATTGCAGCGTGGATAGACATATCTGTGATAGCTTTAGTCTGGCAGTTGTACATAACAGCGGCAGTTAAGACATGCTGGCAAAGGTATCAGCACCTTCCTATGACATAGCACCTTCCTCAGGACCATGAAGCCCCACAGACCTTGATTTTTTATTGCTGAGTTGTGGGGTAGTCTTCATCACTCTTACTGCCCAGGCTAACTAGATTCAGTCTCGGACAGATGTCAGGCCTTCTGCACCCTGTGCAGCCAGGACAGGGATTTCTCCTGTCCCTGGGCAATCAGAAAGCACAAGACTAGAAGAAGCTTCCACAGCCACATACATCTTATTCTGGGTTTCCATTTTAATTTAGGAGAGAGAATCTACAAAGAACTATTTGCATTTAAATGGTAAGCTCCAAAAATTAGTGCCTGCCTTTGTATTTTGGGTAATACTGAGCACACTGCCAGTCCCACGCAAAGGCTTTGTGAGATGTGAAGATGTGTGAGAACTATACAGGTTCTATTCTGATCCTACCACTTTTACACTGTGATCATGCTGAATTTCTCAGGGTAACTGAGAGCAAGTCAGGCACTACACTCAAATCACAGTATTGTGCTGAGCAAAGCAAAGTCATTAATTTTTCCTTTTCCACTTCCTTATTTCTAATTTTGAATAAGGAAGCTGTCCTGGAGCATCTTCATCCCCTATTTCTTAATGTCATAACATATGTTCCTCTTTGATGGATGAGTAGTTTACTCAGACTGATGATTTTCTGGTATCTCCCCAAAATGTGGCTGTCCAAAAAAGCCACATCCAAAAAAACTAGAACAATGTGGAATTTGCTTAATTTCAGGATGCTACAAATTCAACATGCAGATCCTAACCATTTAAAGATTTTATGAGTTCAAGCTTATTCAAATCTGGAACTCAAGTCAATGTGAACGAATGCAGAAAGAGCGGGGAGGCCAATCATACAGAGACACCCCCTCCCATATTTGCATGAATTGCCTTATGCTAAAATAATAGAGTTCTGTGTAGACACAGCTGTTTCTTCTGTTAAGTTGTTGAAAAAAATATGGCTTTATAATATGCAATTTTGCCTAGAATTGTGGCTCTATTCCACTATAAAAGTTCATTACCTTGTTTACTAACCTGTAAAAACAGGCCTTTCAGGTTATTCTTTTTCTCTCTGATCTGCCTGAATGCAGCCTACAGGACAGTTCCACCAGCCCATAGCGTCCATAGGGGAGGAAAGTGCAGGACTGGAGGCATGCCAGGGGCTTCGAGACAAGGAGTTGCCATTACTTCTTCCCAGCCCAAGAAGAGTTACAACACTGGTTTTGGATGTGCTCTGCTAATGCAGTTGAAATAGCCTGATCGCTTGAAACAGTCAGTATTTTTCCTCAGTTAGTCCCATCTGCTTTTTCACCTCCTTTCAACTTCGCTAAGGCTGGGATAGTTGTTTCTGTCCCCCTCTATGTGAACATCACCTGAACACAAATCTACCAGCTCCAGCAGCCCTCTTTGCCAGAACCCCAAAGCAGAGTACGGAGCACAGGGTATGACCTATGCAAAGTACAGGCAAGAGGGGATTTAGACCTGAGGCAGCAAAGAAGTGCTCAAAAGACTCCAGAAACACTGCATGCATTTTGCAAGCCAGGTGAGAGAAGGCATAAAGCAGCAGGGTGATGGCCCAAGATAAGCCAGGGTTCAAGAGGGGTCAGCTAGTCTTTGCTGGGGCAAGGTGCCACTGCTGGCTGTTTGCTGGTACTTTTACAGCACTTCCCCTGTACTTCTTTGTTCTGTCCTTTCTGTTTGTAGCAAGACACCAGAAAAATTTCCCCTAAATAACCACTGTATTATTTTATAGATTTAACCTTGTAACTCTTTCCTCTTATTTCCCTCTAAGTCACACGTTATCTCTTTCACTGCTAAATATTTCCTGTCTGTTCATTCATCGGCTTATTTTAGCTTCTTCCTTCCTTTTTCTTGGCTGCCTGCCCCCTATATGTCTGCCCTACATGTTTATACTCTTACCCATTGTTGCCTGTTTTCTTGGCCAGTATATTGGTTCCCATTCTTTGCCATTGTGAAACTCTCACAGAATAACCAACTTACTTCACATTCTCTTTGTGTGAATCATGACTCTCGCGGCCTCCACCACAGCAGCCGTCTTGACCTGTGGCAGCTCCTTGGAGACCAGTTTCATAGTGGGAGTAGGCTCAGTCTGGTCAGTAGCCCTTGATACTTCACTTGCATTTAACTGGTAGCTTCAAGTCTCACCTAGGTTTTCTTTAAATTCTCCAATTTCCTTTCTCTCTTGAAAACAAACAGAAACTAACCTTCCCTCCTTTTATAAAATTCATACTGAGTCCCCAAGGTGACAAAGCTAACTTAAACTTTGGAAAGCTTTATTCCTGCTACTTCCTAGCAACCCATTGAAAGGAAGCAACAATTCCCAGATACCCTCAACCACTCTCCTTGTGTCCATTATAGACCTAAATAAAGAGATAATGTGTGAGATTTTTTTATCTCCATGAAGTTCTGTGCAACAGCATACAATGTTATGATGCTAAGAGCCTCTTCTCTTGATTCATGCTGATCTACAAGGCACAAGGATCACATCCCAAACTAGAATTCTTCAGAAAAATGAATTCTCTTTTTCTATGCCTGTTCCACTGCGATGTTCCCTCCCAGCACTTACCCCCTGCTGTTACTTAGGTGCTCCCTTGTTGTTGTTTACATTAGGGACACTAGAAAGAAAAAGCAGCAAGAGAGTGAGTGGAAGCCTTTATGACTCAAATTTGTTTGATTAGCAAAAAGCACCTACTGAGCTCCTGAGAGCACAACTCAGGAATGGGTGGGATAATCCAGGATTAGATTTATCTACTACTTTTTGCCTTTTTATTTTTTTTTTAAATGAAGATGGTTGCTGTGGGTCAAAAGTTCATTAAAATATTGAAACTGGAAAGAAAAAATATGTTGAATATGGCTGAAACACAGACGACTAAGAGGGAGGTCCATCTTGCAGCCTTGTCTGTATAGCCCATGCTATTAGAGACAAGGAAAATGTGCACCCCAGATGACCTGGTGCTGTGCAACTGCAGGGGCCACAGCATTCAACCCCATTAGAAAGCAATTCTGATTGTGAATGCAGACTTTGCTGGATTTTACTGTGCAGTAACAACAAAAAAAAGCAACCCAAAGTGCTGTGCATATTTACTTTAAAAAAAATCAGTCTGATTGGTTTTTATCAGTATTTTGTCTTGTATCACCTTTGTATTAAAGCTGCAGACTGGCTTTGTATTTATCTGAGTACAAAGTAGTTCTAAAAAGGGGAAGAAAACATCCTTCTTACTCCACAGCACCTGATGCAGACTGTTAAAATAAGTAGCTGTAGGGGGCAATCATCCTTTTAAACTTAGATGCATGCACAATTTCTGTCAATTTTTAAAAGTCGCATTTCTCCCTTTTTCCAGGTATACTCCCCAGAAAAGATTGATATTTGCTAGTTTCCGAGGCAGACCTTCCATATACAAAAAGATTTGTTGCCAAGGTATATACACACAGAGACATATATATATATACCTTGTGAAATAAGTGTATAACTACTGCATTTTTGGAGAGCTTTCTGTTTTCTTCTCTTTCTCTGTCTCAACATGTCTTCAGCATTTACTGGGGCTTTTCTCCCAGTCACTGGATTTTAGTGGTGAAGTGACACATGTTTTTCAGTTTCTCACATGTATGCTGTTCTTCATTCAGATCACCAGAGCCATATACTGCATGATTAGTTAGTGAATCTAAAATTTCAGGTTCACTAACCACTTCATGAGACATTATGAGAAGCCAACACAAAGCTGCATCTTTGGTAAGTACCTGCCCATCTCAAAAAATACATGCAGTGGGAATCCCAGGTATAAACCAGCTTGTCATATGGCGTACACGCACTGGAAATCTTGCATCTTTAGCATTCTCAAACTGGAGGGAAAGTTCCTCCTTAAAAGAGATGCTATCACAACTCAGCAGCAGTCTCTCCTTCCATGCTGATCAGTTTTCATTAGAGGAGTGCTTTGTATCACTCTGTAAGTAAATAGCTATTAATAGATAAAATGCCAGGAGAGAGACACCAGCAATTGGTCTCTATCCTAGACAGCTCCTTGGTTTTGCAGGATTAATAAAACACATTACTGTGCACTGGAATCGGCTTTCCTCTGGCTACCCTTTGTATCAGCTCTTGGGCTCTCACAGTAGCCCATATCTGCTGGATTCCCATGTCCTTGCAGGCAGGTGCTCATGGCACCACTAGGGTAGACCTCAGCTCCAGCTCATGGCAATTCTCCACCACCCCACCCCACCCACCAGTGTCGTTTCTTGCATTAGTCCCTGCATGCAGCTCAGCAATCTCCTAAGTGCACAGAGATGAAGGTTTAGCTCAGCATCACGCTATTCAAACTGCTTTTAAACAAGTTGTGTTCCAAGTATTGCGGGTTTCCCTATGCATTACTTCTACTTTGATGATTGTGGCCTTCCCTGATTGCTTAGATAAAGGCTTCCTGAAGTTAATGAGGAACTTGCAACTCACAAAATGGGAACCCACCTCATTGACTCTGACATAGCTCTCAAAGGGAAGCTAATTCAGTATAGTGATAGCATGGACTCTCCTGCTCAGGGTAAGCTCATAACTCATCATCTTCACCACTAGCCCATAGTGAAAGCCAGGTTCAGTTACTGGAGGATGGCTGGTCCAAGAGGCCTGCCTTCACCTAAAAGGTACCACAGCTTATTGGTACTGTTATCTGTACAAGTCTATTCCTATGACTCCAGTACTAGCCGAGGCCTATTCCTTCCACAACACTGAGGCTTATAAAATCACTGATTTCTATTTTACTTGGACCTCCTGGCACAACCAAGTTATCTGCCCTAGCTATCCACCTCAGAGATGGGGATGCCACATTCAGATTCCTACTGCCCTCTCTTCAACATTTTGTGCTGAGAAGTTAGACAACAACCTGGCTGACCTTCAGAAGCACAGCCTTTAACATATTTCATGCAGTTGCCCTCTGATGGACAGGAACAGTGCAGAGAAAGTAATCAAACTGCCAGAGATTCCCCAGAGCAGGAAACCAACTCGAAGTCTTCTAGGTGTTGGGCTAGCACTTAAATGTAATGCCCATACTCCTAACCACATCAATATGCAGGTGGGTTGGTGTATAAAGATGGTCATACCTCCAAATGAAAGCACTATTGGACACCTTTCACAGGAAAATGCCACAGAAAACCTCTCAGACACTGAAAGTTTCATTCAGATTCTGCTTACTGATCCTCATGCACTAAATACTCGTATGGTCTCCCTAACCATACCTGTGATACACTCCAGCCATGATGAACAAACCCTTCAGCACAATGTTTACCACTTTCATTAAAAACAAACATGTTCTAAGGAAGAAAACACCCCCTTCAAAAAATGCTACATATTTAATGCCTATGAAACATGGATAGGATATTAAATGGGAAAGATGAGCAGCTATTACCCGTTACAGGCAAGATACTGTGCTATAGTCATATGGAGAGTCACACATTCAGACTACTACTCATACCATTTCCTCCAGACATCTAATTTGAGTGCCATGCAGAACCACAGTTAGAAGCCCAGGTTTATTGTAAAGGGAAAAAGAAAGATGTTTTCAGACAGCAGCTCAGAGCATAGATGCATGCCTAAAAGGACACTTGGTCTACAGTCAAACTGCAGTATTCCTCTCAGCTTGGATCTCTTGATTTTCACAATCTATGTATGGAATCTGATAATTTACAACTCGGATCAGTTCAACCCAGTCCTCAAAACAGACAGTTGAGCAGAGAGGTGCCTTGAATCCAGGCTGCTTCTTGTACAAAATAGGCAAGTCTCCCATGATTGAGAAAGTTAATTTATCCAGATTTCTAAGTGTATCAAGACTAACTTGGTATTTGACTTTTACATATTCATAACACAATTCTTGTCAGTTTGCAAAAACATTTAAGTAATAACAATCCAACACACTTAATGTTACCTTTGCAAAGGCTGAGCACAGGCACAGGAGCTAAAGAACATCTTCTGATGGCACCTACAGTGCCGAAAATATTGCTTTGTAGGGTAACAGAAGACATCCCTTTGCTCTGGAGCTTTGTTCTCACATGCTCACTGGGGAAAAAAAATCCTGAAATTGATGCTGAACCAATTGCTGTCCCCAAAGGCTTAAACACACACCTCCTTTTCTCCAAAGGCAATGAACCAACAACCCCCACCCATCGTGAAGGATCACAAGACCCTCCTCAGGTACTTAGACTGACAAGTCTCTGCTGTCAGTGACTTCTATATCCAATGGTCTCACCTGGCTGCCAATCACCTGGAGAGTGAAAGACACAAAATGTTCTTCAGTCATCACGTCAGCCCTTTTCCATCTGATTCCTGGTTTCAAACCACTCACAGCTCTGACCACGTGAAGCAACTCATGTAAGTGAGAACTATTCAACCCTGGAAGCTTAAAAATACCCAACCAGCTACAATTGCTTGAACTCATGGAGAGAAAAATTAGAATCAGCTGTTTAGCACAGCCTAAGAGTCTTCATGTTATGGGATCTTGAAACAACCACACCTAAACTGAGAGAAATAAATGTGGGGGTTCTGCAAGCCAAGAAGGAATATATTTTGTCTCTGCAAGCCAAGGAATATATTTTGTCATGGCTCTTCACAACAGCAGTGGTAAAAGTCACTTTGCATTCATGACTTACTGTTGCTTTAAAAGAACCTCACTTGCTGTCCAGGTATCGTACAGGTTGAAATGGGCATGATTTGGGAAAACAGATTGTCCATTCATTTTCTAAGTTTTCCTATCTGAACCGGACGTTTCCATGGGCTGTTGCCACCTCTTCCTAAAAGCACCGTTTCTGAAACACCTATGGCAGCAACACTGAATAGCTACTTTTCTGCCAAGTGACTTAGAAAACAAGTTGCACATGGCAAGTATAACTTAAGAGTGGACGACGTGTCCTGCACGACTCTTACCAACCCCTCCCTGCTATTCTGGTAGGCAGGGACGTGAACTGGCTTCACAGTCGAGCAGCTTCCCCTCCTCAGACTCTGTGTGTGGCACTTATTGGGGTGAAATCAATGTTTGTTTACTTTCTCTGAGTAAATTAGGGACGTGGAAAGAGGAGTCCCAAACCTCAAAAAACAAAATGAAAAATTGAAGGAAATTTGAAAATTGTACCAGCCCATTGTACACGTGCCCATGTACAATGAGAGATGAGAGAAGAGAGGAATTTTAACTTGGACAGAAGGCGACGTGACTCTCCTATCACTGCTCCACCTTTGCCCTTGGCTTCTGCAGCACTGTTCCCAGCTGCCAGCGTGGAGGAGAGCAGTCCGCTCCTTTGTGGACATTTACAATAGTAAGTGCTGTGCCCTGGGATCGCTTAAATACTCTGCATTCTTAAAAAAAGGTCTTTCAATCTTTGACATTTTAAGTCAGAAATAAAAGCAGCCAAGCACATTATTAAATTGAGCCTCAGTTTCAAGAAAGGGATGGGTGTGGGTGTGTCTGACCATGAATACACTGGGGAGATAACTGTTTCTAGGAGAAGAGTGTCAACTTTTATTTTTGGGACAGCAGAGTTGGCAGACTCTCTTGGCTTCCACCGCACAATTCATGTGAAATAAAAAAAAAAGAAAAAAAAAAAGAAATTTAACTGGCGCTGCCCAAGAAAACCAGACAGACACACACAAAAAAGGAATGATGTACCATATAAAGCATTAAATACACACACACGCACACACAGGCAGGACTCTGCTTTATAGGATTTGAACCATATGCGCATATACACATACACACGCACTAACTCACACCCGTAAATCATTTAGCCAGACTATCTGTCTGGTGTGTGGAACAGAAACACACTTATGAAATCTGTTTTCTTCTTTTAGCAGCAGGCTAATAATTGATAAAGAGCCAGACTGGGGGCTCTGAGTTTTATGTGACAGATATACAAGGCTGCAGTTCTCCTTGTGCGCGCTTTGCTTGTTCTCTTGACTGCAGCAACTCCAGCCCGAGAGCAAGCAAAGCCCCTCGCCGGCTGGCACAGACCAGGCTCCTCAGCAGCTGCCAAGTAGCCCTGCGAGGGCAGGGCAGATCGCCAGATTTAGCTAAAGCAACAAGAAAGAAGTAGCCAGCGGGGTGACTCAACAGGCGCTGTGCGTACGGCCCTGCTCGGGCGGCTGCAGCTGCCGGCCCAAGCCCTTCGGGTAAGGTCTGGACACAGGGGTACACTTGCAGCACGGTCCCGAGCCTCCCTCAGCAGCACCCCAGCAGCTGGCAGTGGTGCGGGGGTGGCAGCGCAGTCTCGCTGTAATGAGAGAGTGGGCAAAGCAGCAGAAGCAAAAATGCCCTTGTGGCCCTTCCGAAGGCACCCCCGCCACCTGCGGTGATGCCTGGAGGCAGGGGAGCACGGGCAGTACCAGTGAAAATAACAGGCTACTCCAAGGGCCAGGGCTTTCCTCCCTCCTCTGCGTGTCGCCTGAATTACAGTGCCAGCCCCAGACACTGTATCAATGAGATATTGTCTGCAGTTTATTTTTCTAGGGCTTTTTTGCCTCTGTCTCTTTTCTGTGTGGCTGTTTCTCACCCTTCCCAAACAAACTCTAAGGCAAAGTTTAGTATATCGCAGCGATAACCCATTTCTGGGTGCAGCAGTGCTGGGGTGACTCCTCTGGTCCGTTGGCTTTGGGCAGCCCTGGCAAAGGGGCAGGTCGGGCAGAGGAGAGCCAGGCGGGATCCGGGCCAGGCGAAGGAGGGATGCCATGCTGTGGGATCACCCATCCCAGCCTGTGCACTGCCCCTGGAATAGCTTCCGTGGCGGCCCTGGTCCCTGCGACGCTCTGTGCCGGGATGTGCTCACAGCAGAACGGCCTAACGATGTGAAGACAGGACGAAGAGCCGGCAGCTGCCAGGTATGGGCCCTGCATTTCCACTGGGATAGACCATCTCAAGCAAGTCACCTGGATTTTAAGTGCATTTTTTTATTCACGCATTAAAAGGGAGAGGAGGCAGCAACAAGTAGAAGGTAAAATGGTATGTGCGTGGTGCTAACATCTACCACCAGCTGGGTTTAGTATAAAGAAGAATTGGTTATCATAAGCCAGCACACCAAGAGTGTTGCTGGCTGCACAAGCCCTCAGTGCTCTTACTTCTGCTTGAAGGAAGAGCACTGATGAGAGCTTCCACCGCCACCTTGGCCAGGTCCTCCTCAGAGGGCATGGCCATGAGTGAGGTGAGAGGGAGCACAGCTCACCACCGGCTGGTCTCAGTGCAGGGGAACAAATCCCCTTCGCTTGTGCTACTTGAAAACCAGTAGGCTAATTTAAATCCTCTTAACACATGGCATGCCAGCCCCTAGAAAAGCCAGAAAGAAAAGGGTAGGTCCCCATGCTCAATGGCATGCCAGTGGGTTGATCTTGTATGCCATGGGTTATTCCCCATGAAGCAGCTTTGTGACAGGTAGCCTGCCTCTCTCTGCTCTGGGCTCAGGGTAGCCCAGAAGACGGTGTAAGCGCCATCTCAGGGGTGACCCTGGTGGGAGCAGGAGGTTGGGCTAGAGACCTCCCGAGGTCCCTTCCAGCCTGAATGATTCTGTGATCCCTCTGGGTACCAGTGAGCGGCCAGCTTGGACTTGCTGCTTCTCCCAGACTTTTTGCATCCTGTCTCCTGCTTCCCGCTCTCCCTCTTTACATGGCACTAACTCTCCATTCTTTTAACGTACACTGAGATTGTGAAAAAAATTAAATGTAAAGCAAAACCCAGACTTAAAATATAGTGAGATTATGGGGGGAAAAAAAAGTGAAACACAACCCGCTCTGAAATTATTTCCACATTGCTTGGCATAACTAAGGGGCAACTCTTTTTCAGGCAGTTCCATTCTTTTGGCCACTTCACTCCCTCACATTGAAGGGCCACAACCAGCTCCTCAGACTCTCTTGAGAGGCATGACAGGGATAAGCCCATTTTGGTGAATCTTGCAAAACAGAGAGCACGTTTGCTTCAGTGCCTGGAGCCTGTCAAGTAAGCCTGCCAACAGGAGGTGTTGCTGGCACGGAAAGAGCATTTACCAGGCTTCCCGCTAACAGAAATACCTGGTGCTTGTAGTGATCTTCCTTCTGTTAGGCTGTAAGGAGTCCAAGGCTGCTTTGTTTGTGCTGAGCCCTGCATGAACACAGCCGGAGAGGGAAGCCGTACTGCAGTTTCTGATTTTCACTAATTGCATCTGCCTTGATTTTCTCCCCCGCATCATTCCTGTGTAAAAGGACTGGAGCTGCCTCAAGGATATGCCTCATTTTTTGACTCTATGACAGCTGGAGTGCAGTGTTCAACTTCAGGAACGCAGGCGTGCCATGCACACCCTGTTGAGTAAAGGGAAACAAGGTCTATGGGTGTCATCAGAAAACTGGCTTCTCCCCTTCCCTCTGAGGCACAAAACCCACCAGATGAAACTTCACCTTTAGGATCTACAAGCTATTTTAGCTATCCTATTCTCAGAGAAACCATCAAGATGTAAAATTTAAAACACATTTAAGATGTTTTCGTTGCAATGGCATCGAAGTGCTTGCTCTGACCCTGGTAGCATTTGTATAGGTGTCACTGCGAGCAAGTCTGAATCGTGCTTGCTCTGGGTGGGCTTTGCTTCCAGGGACAGCACCACACAGCCAAACTCCCTGCTGAGTTACACACGCAGCTACCAATTCTGCTCAGTCCGCTCAGAGAGTTTTGTTTCAGATTAGCTTAGCTTTTAAACCACATCACTGGTGAAAAGATGACTATGCAGCACGCTTGCACCAAACAGGGCTCTCCAGTATACCAGAAAACAGTTTAGTTTGTAATCATAGCGTGTTTGCGCTCATTTAGTATGAGAGGCCTATACCATGCCGGGGCTGTGGGAAGATGCCAGCTGTGTATAGCTACCACACACTGGGGCTGGGGAGAAACAGAATTCCTTGCACCTCGGTGCTGACATTTTAATATTAAATCATTGCAAATTACGATGATTGCTATTCTGCGGAGTACAAACCTTGGCTTGTGCTGATAGCCGGAGAGGAAAGGGTAGAGGAGCAAGGCTCTGTCTTTAGCTAGTGTACTCTGGGCTAGAGTTTTTCTACTCGGTTCTTGACTGCCATCACCAGAGGTGTTACGCTGAATTCCCATAGTTGGTGCAACACGTACTGCTTTTGGCTGACTTCAAATCAAGTAACCCTGTTTACATCTTCAAACAGTTTGATCCAGGAATTTCATGGGAGCTTTACCTTCTAACTCCAACCTCCATTTGGTTGAGTTTGGCCCTGCATGTGGGAAAAACCCTTTGGAGAAGCACAGTAGTTACTGTACAGACACAGCTGCTGTTTTTCCAAATGAAACACAGTATTTCATCTGTTTCAATGCTGTTTTAAGTCAAATCGATTTGGCCCATGACTCGCTCTGTATTTCTTTTGCCAGATTTGATTTTTGTGTTTGGAGTTTGGGCTGGTAAGTAATAATGACAACAACGTGTCTGAAACAAGAAGATATTAACTCTATTTATACCAGCGCAAGCAGAATTATGAAAAGCTCTCGGTGCCAAATTTCAAGCAGGCTTTGGTATGTATGGAATACGTTTAGGAGACGAGAGTTTGGCAATGGGGAAATACCAAGGAGCTGGGAGGAAGGTCCATTGGAAAGAAGATCCAGGTTCTTGCTGTGGTGGGGAGATTGTATGAAACAAGTCATCTTATAAGGAGTGGACTAGATCCGGTCTAGGTGCCTGGACCAGTGACGAACGTGTGCTTAGTGCAAACCCTGCTGTGCAGCACACTTTCTGTGACACGCGGGCTAGACTGCAACTACTCACTCCAAAAATGAAATGGTTAAGACAACTGCGGAGCTGCCACGTACAGATCAGTGAAGTATGCAGCATCTTACCAGCTGAAATATTTGAGGCCAAACATTAAGTCATTACTCATTGGGACCTCTGCCATTAAGCTCCCTCTCCCCTGATATTTATGATTAACACTTTAAAACATCTGCATTGCCTTTTTGACTCAGAAGAATTCCAGTTAAAGGGAACCAATTTTCTGTGGCAAAGTTTCTGACTGTTACGAAAGAGGAGACTTCTAGTTCAGCTATCTCTGTCCTTGACTATTCCCAAAGCAGTAAATCACCTTTGGGAAGGCGGTGTCTTCCAATGCCCCAGCTCACGGCTCACTCCCCAGACAGCTCCCTCCAGGCACACAAGCTGCAGTGGCCGTCAGCCCCTCAGCACCTTGCCAAGCACTAACGAGCACCAGCCCCTCTTGGGCTCCCAGGCTACTGGAGACACCTGTGAGCATTGGCCCCACATGTTTGACCCCTCCTTTACAGCACTAACTTTCGGCTACCTAGCCAGGCTGATGGGCTCTCCCTTAGGCAAGCTAGGACAGAGGCTCTGCTGGCAGCAGAAGTGAGCCTGGCAAGGGAAAGCCGCTGTGGACAGCAGGCACTTCCTGAACTGGGGTTTTGGTCGCAGCTCCTGAGAAAGGGAGAGCGAAGTGTGTATGAAGATGAAATAGAGACACATGAGTGAAGAAGCACATGAAGCACAGAATGAATGTTTTTTCTTTCTACAAGCTCTTCCCAATTAAAAGAGGGAGAAAGCAGAAAGTGCTTGAAAATAGGACCTATGGTTGCAGAACCGCATTTCTGAAATACAGATGTCTCGAGTATCAAAGTACACTGCAGAATGACTAATTGTGGGGTGACTAATCCCTGTTTCCCCTCCAAAACTATTACTTCACAGTGGCCAAGAAAACATACCATAAAGATGTTGTTATTGCATCACTCACATTTACTTGCATTGAGGAAGACTGAGCCTTTTACGGTACTTGTCTGATTAGCAAGAGATATACTTCTTCATGTAAGAAAAGAAAGGACCATTCAGTTTTCATAGTTCATCGTGGACAGTTGTGAAGGTGTTTGGTTAAATGCCTAGGGACCAGGGAGCTGGCTTTAAAGCAAAGAAAAAAAAAATAATTTTTGGGGAGGGGGCAGGGAGATGGCAGAATCAGATGGATATTCAGGTTGACAGAAAATGAAAACCTGCCTTCATCTTGCTTTCATTAGTCTTCATTATATGACCACGACAGCTTTAATTGCTGCCCTGCATACATAAGTAATAAAAATGTAAAATGTTTAAATGAACTGTGGCTCCCAAAAGCCATTATAAAAGATTAATGATAAGTACTCTTTGCTAACTTAAATGTCTTCAAGAAACACATCTGAGCAGCCCTTGTGGTTAAGATATTAGAACAATATTTGTCGGACCACTTGTCTCAAACCATTATGCACCAAGCTTTGATGGTTTTGATTATTCTGTCTTTAGCTAGTCTGAATTCTAGACATATTTGATTCCAATTTACTCATTCCTGACAAGTTATCCCACTCCTGCAATCCAAAGAAAGAGTCCTCAGGTACTCATTGCTATATTCTGTCTTCAAGAATTGCTGATGTTTGCTTCGATAGTTTTTACTGCCAAAGTCATTGAACGTAGGGTTTATTAGTAGCACTCCAGAAGTTATCATGCTAATTAATACAATATCCAGCTGAAGGGGAAAATACACGATCTTTTTCTATGTAAATTGGAAGCAGTACCAAGACCCATCTTTGAACTGCCACTTTCCCTTGAGGGGCACAGATTTGGCTCTGTTTGAATTCAGATGTGAGAGTGGAGTTTTATTTCTAAAAGGGCATCAAATCTCCAACTCTGGATGGAGCAAAGGGTCAGACCGTGCCTGAACCTTGCACACATGGCCAACAGAACAGGGGCAGGATGACAGAGCTAAGGTGACCTTCTGGTCTTTTCTCCCTGTTGTCTATAGGCAACAACCAAACTTCTTAAATGGGAACTACCAGTTTTTCTGTGGATAAGCACCTCCTCTGCGAAGTCAGCTAGATTCTCTTGACAGCTACACATCTATGGGAATGAAGAGGTCTGCACAGGCAAGCCAACCTTTTTCAGTGTGTACTCTGAAGTTTGGCTTTCAATCCAATTTTCAGTTAATACTAACAGATTTGGGAAGACTTATAAAACTCGTTACTCTGCAGCATAAACCACTTTCTTGCTATTTAGGATTGAACTAGGATTTTCATAAATGGCAGGAATTTGCTGGCTGCAGAGCTTCTTCATGCCATCCTTTTCAGTGTCACTCGTGGAGGCCAAAAACTAGACTGGGGGACCACCAAATGATATATTTCTATGTTCCTTTCTGCTTTAGTGCTCATGTGGCTATATTCCACTCAATGTTGACTTTCATAATACAGTCTCCTCTGCCAGGAGTGGATTATATTGGCTACTTAAGATCTTCCAGGCCTTCACCAGGTCTCCCGCACAACGATGTCCAAATTTTCCCATTTCCCGTTCCACTCCTATTAGCTCTCTGGGCTCATTTCTGTACACATGGTCCCATTTCTATTTCCTGACCACCGTTTGGAAGCTGCCTCCCTAGTAAGTCTGGCTCCTGGGCTCTCGTCTTTTCCTGCACAGTCTTCCGGGCTGGTCCCATTCCAACCTGCAGGCCAGAAATGTTTCCAAGACAACTATCCCCTCTTCAGTGCTGCTAAAAAAACACCAAACACCGACAACCACCAAACCTCTGTTCAGCATCGCAGAATAGACTGATACGATTAGGACCACAGGGTTAATTGTACTAGGGGAGAACAGGATAAGATTGCTGTTCCTGAGGAGAAGAGCAAGGTGCTGGAAAAAGAGGAGTGTGGCTTACTGTTGCTATTTCACAGCTGGCTGAGCGAGAACTTGGCTCTACTCTTCCCAGCCTAAGAAGTAGGGGCAGGAGCCCCAAGGCACAGAGACTGGCTTGCCAGGTCTTTTAAATCAGTGACAGGAGGAGCAGGAAGAGCTCCTTCCCCTCTCTGTCTCCTTCTCCTGTCAGGGAAACTCCTTGGGGTGGTGCTTGGTCTCCCGCAACTCTTCTCCTGCTGCTGCAGCTGCCCTGGAAGCCCCCAGACATTCCCAGCAGAGTCTGGACTGCTGCTTTGGTGACAACCTGGGCTCAATTTAATGAGAACGTTCACGTTCACTTGCTATGCTGGCAGCCTGCCAGCATATTTTCTTGAGGCACATAAGAGAGAGAAGGGAAATAGTGATTTTTAACAGATTTTTTTTTTTTCATCCAGCCAAACCTGACTGGAATTTCATGGATGAAAGAAAAGGCACTTCTCTAGCCCAGGGGCTTTGTCCCTGCCAAATTATAAGGGCCTGCTGCAAACAATGGAGGTGTTAGAGCTTCTAAAAAAATAAAAATGTTGAAAGAATCTTTTATAACGGAAAATATTAGGCAACCTAAATCTCGGGCCAGCTGGTAGCAGGCAGTATAATATAAGCTCTTTGGAGGAGAGCTGTGCAAATAATGGATTTTCAAAATTCCCCCCCCCCCCCCCCAAGTTTGAATTATTTTAGCTATTTTCTCCGGTGGAAATTATTTGCCAAATTCAGCCAGTTGCTAAATTCTCCTCAAATTTTTCTTTCCTCCATCGACAAGTTTCTTGTAAAAACAAACCCATTCTCCCACCTCCGGCTTGGAATTATGGCGCTCACCAGTGACACAGTTAGGAAGAAATCTGCCTGTGGTCAGCTCTTTCTTTTTTCGCTACGTTCTTGTCGGAGCTCACACGTTACAGTAACCAAGCTGGCCTGATAGCTGCGCCTGGCAGCATGCAGGGGAGGTTTTCCATTAGTCTCCACCATCCCTGGATCAACCCGCGCCGGGCCGAGAGCCTTCGCACAGTGTGGGGCTGGAGGTTCATTAGGTTGTGGTTTTTCAGGCTGAGTCTTCACTGGACCAGTTCATAATGATGATGTTTCTGGTGTCAACTGCAGACCAGATGTTGCACCTCGGTGCTGTGCTGCTGGAGGGGAGAGCTTCGAGGCGACACAGGAGATGGGAGGCTCTGAGCGCTTGAAGTCATCAATCCCACGGCGTTTCTTGTATCAGTGCAGGTGTTAGCCATGGTGTCCTGGCCAAATCCCATTCTGGCACATCACCAGCTCTGGCAGTTTATCTACTTGAAATCACCTCTGGGCTTCTAATTGCAGGAGTTGTTCCTCACTTCCCTTCTTTAGCAACAAATTTGTTCATTAATGGCTGGTGGATGCCTGCTGCATCCCTACCCCGCTGCTCCAGGGGATGGCGACGCCATCCTTGTGTGTGCAATCTCCAACATCCCTTGGGATGAGCAGCAGCCCCATGCACAGGGCTGGAAGGGAGCTGCCCCGCAGCACCAGACAGAAACGACGGAGACCCAAGGTGAAGCTGCAGCAGGCCTGCCCGTGGCAGTGGGGCACTATAAATGTATTTAAACAATCTGCCTGAGCCCTAAAACGTGGTTCCAAAGTAATGAAATGAGGTTGTTTGGCAGTGGCAGACACTGCCTTGTTTTCAGAGGCTGCTTTATGACTGTCAGCATAACATAGCCCTTGCAAATCCTCCCCTGCTTCTTTCTCTTCTTTTTTTTAAAAAAAAATTATTAAAACTATCCTCAGAGCGGCTGAGCCAAATTTTCAAACAGATTATTCAGGTCTTCTGTTTAGGGCTTTAAGTGAAAAAGTGACATGTGAGTGCATATCATTATAGAGCCCATAAACTACAGGACCAGACAGATAATGTAGGCACTCACGTTCGAAAACAGAATACTGAAAATTTTGCCACAAAAGAACTATTAAAACAAATGAATCTCTGGCGGCAATTTAAAATGAAGCAAAACTCCTAGTGTGAATGTAATCTCTTTATGTTGTTGGTGGTGATGTTGCATCTTGGTTGGAGGCTGTTGCTCCGCAGTGAGCCGCAGTCAGCGAGGCCTTCGTTTGTGTCTAGCGCAGCATAAACTGAGGAGGGCAAACTCTGGCTTGAGTCACGGCCCCGCAGCCGCAGGGATTTCCATCAGGGCAGGCTTGGATCCACCGCGCTTAATCGCATCGGCAGAGCAAGGAGGAGTCGAGACCACCGGGAACGAAGGCGCTGCTCGGAGCTTCAGTAACGTCTGTAAAGTTCAGCCACATGGGAGCGAAGGAGGGTTAAACCAAAACCTCACGTTCAGTGATTTGGCAGCAAACATTGTATGCAACCAAGGCTGAAATACTAGTTTTTCCGTTTTCCTCACTGCATAGCCACTTGAATCATTGCCCCCTTTTCTTTTAAATCTGGGAACCAGGGCGCACTCCCTGTCTGAAGCTCTGGACAGACAACTCCTTCTGAAGCTTCCTTTTGCCATTTGAAATCACGATGGAAACTATACAGGGGAAGGATTGTGCTCTAGCTACAGGCCTTCTAAAATAATTGCTCTATGCATAAATATTGATAGTCAGCACTGACTTCTATTTTTACACAACATAACTGAAAAAATATACATATAAAACTTAACAAAGCATATCTTCCTAAAATAAGGAGCAAAACCAACCTCAAGGATAAACAGCAATGACAAGGAAAAAAAAACCCAGAATAAAACAAGATGTATTTTGGGGCATGTTCCTTTCTATTTTTTCAGTCTTCTGTCATTATTCTATCTGTGAGTAAAGCCTCAACAAGGATTACTTTGGGACTCTTTGAGGCTATGTAAATATGTATCGTTGCTAGGTTGTGAAGCATCCCAGCTCCATGCAACACCAGCCGCACACGTCAGCAGAGTAGGAATAAAGCTAGTGAAGGCCGCAGGATCAGACTGAACCAAGCCTGGCTCTCTTTCGCAGAGCTCTTGATGGCTGGAGATGGCAGCAGCCAGGAATGGCCCAATTCCTCCTGGTAGGAGATGCACCCCCCCCAAGGAGGTGTACCCATTTGTGTGCAGGAGCAAGTGGCAGGGACACCTGCTTTGGGTAGTAACTGGTCTAGGAACTTGCAATACTGTAAGACTAGAGACCGCAGCATTTATACTAAATACTTTGCTCAAATCTTTCCAAATGTGAGCACTCCCTCTGCACCGAGATTTCCGCTTCACCCTGTTCAGTCCCCTCCAGGATGCAGTCTGGGATATTGCAACGACAGAAGGATGGAATTTGGCCTCACCAGTTTGGCCCATTTGGGCAGCAGAAAGTCTCCTTGAGTCTAGTGTGCTTCACTGGCTGGAGAAGGTCTCCAACAGCCTGGTGACGGTCTGTACAGTGAGGTCTCCCTGACTCAGTGTCTGCTGAGTGACCCAGCTGTCGCTCATCCTGCAGCCTGTGTCAAAGCCTCTCACGGGGTTCTTCTGGTTTCCACACTTGCATACATGCCCCAGTGCTTTGCACCATCAGAAAAGCAAGACCCCTCCGAGAGCTAGTGTGCAGACAGGGTGTCTCTTCTGCCAGATTTGCCTCTCTGGGATTCAAACCAGCAGAAGCCAGAGGCAGGAAATTATGGGATTGCCACCGCTGTGCTCCCTGCGGCACGCAGATAAGTCGCTGACCTGCTGAAGGACGAGGAACAGATTGGGAGGCCAGCAGGAGTAGGCATGACCTCAGATCCACAAGTTCAGCCAAACGTCCCAGGTCAGGACGGGTGGCTGATGGGCCCTTGCAGCACTGATAATCAGCATCTACGGGCCCAACTACCTGGCCAGATGGAGCCTGGAAATCAGATGGGGTGAGAGTGATGCAACTTCACCTTCTCTAAAAAGCCAGGATGGTGCTGAGGCACATGAGCTGTTTTCTTCTGCAAGGCAGCCAAAGTGCAGTGGGTGTAGTGCAGCTGCTGCACTAACCCTTTTTTTGACTGCAATGAGCTTGTTGTCCTCTATTCCCTTTACCCCCTCAATGTTTCTTGCACAATGTAACTTTGATCATAAGTTCTGGAGAAGCAGGATTTTGAGCTCAATTCTGATCTCACTTATTCTGGCATAATTCAGGAGTAACTACAGTTATACTTGTAGAAGATCAAAATCAATCCAGTTCCTTTTAACTGGGCAAAATTTGTGTTTTGCAGAAAGAAGAAAATAATCAAAGATGTGAACAATAGACCCAGCTGAAAAAGGAGATTTTTTTTTTCCCTCCTCCAAAGTTCAATATTTTTTTGGCTAGCCTTCAACTAATTGAAAAAATAGTTTTGTGGGGAAAAAAAAATCCCACCTAAATATTTGGCATTATGATGCAAAATTTTACAGAGGAAAACAAAAATTGGAAAATTCCCATCAGCTGAAAATAGTACTGATACTGTCTCCAGTGGCAACTTGTATTATAAAACAGAATATGGCAATGCTGGGATGTGTGGTTTCACTTACTGAAGAGCACTGACTGAACTCCATTGAGTAATGTCAAATGGATACTCAGAAAACAGAGCTGAAAAACACCGCTCTTTTCCCATCTTGATGTGGAAGGCCAGTGCTGAGGAACGGCATCCAGCAGGCAAGATTTCTGTACACAGGCCTGGACCTCTAACGCTACCATGCTCAGAAAGCTACAAAGCAACCAGGAGCTCAAAAAGCCCTCCAAGGGCCAGCGTCATGCTGTGACTGCCATCCTTCCAGGTCTGGTTTCAATGCCCGCAGCACCTAGGACCCCTGAAGTACAAACCCCCCTCTGCTCTTTGCGGTTGCCCAGGGGCAGCTGGACCCTCAGCAGCTCGCCGGCATGCGTGCAAAGCATGTGGCATGCTGACAGCACAGCCAGTGAAGTAGGGAAGCTGTTGACATGATGCCTTGCCAATGTATACATGCGTGCCAAGCTACACGTGGAAGAAGATGGGAGGAGAGAGGAACCCCAAGCACTGACTGGGTTTATCTTCCAGCTGAGTATCTGCCCAGATTAACTGCATGTGTGACCACAGAAGCTTAAACTCGTTCATCGTCATGGTTATGAAGCATGGCTGTGAAGCACGAAAAATCCTAGAAACAAAGATATTTAGTGCCTTCACAGAGTACAGTCCAGTGCTGTGTCATGCGACTCGCTGGGTTTAGTAAATGAGAGGCTTTATGTGCAGTCGGCCCTTCCAAGCGCATTAAAGAAAGCTCCAAAGAGGCTAAAACCTTGATTTCTTGGATAAAAAAATCCCAAGGGGTTTTGACCAAGTGCCGTGTCAGCTGCCAGGACCACACCAGTTCCACGGCAGCTCAGCAGCACTCCGCAGTGAGTCCATGGGAGCCAGCGGCAGGAGAGGTCCCTTGCACTGGGAGGCAAACACGGGTACCCTTCTGCTCTTCTGAGAAGTGCCCTCAAACTAGGGACTCCCGACCGAGGTAGCCACAAGAATACGGATAAAGCATTAGCGTGTAAAACCACAAACCCCAGGGCCAGGCTGCCTCAGTGTCTTTTCTTTTGACCGGAGAGGTTCAGACACATTAAGCTGATAAAGATCTGCCTAGAAAGAAAAGGCCTTTCTGTGTTTTCCATCACCCAGCAGAGCCGGTGGGAGCGGTGCTCTGCAAGACCGTGCTGCAATCTGCATCGGGACTGAAGTGCGTCAGCAGACGGCGTATGGTGTGTTTGTTATCCTACACTTCACAAGCCTGCCTGTGGGGAAAGGAAATGTTGGGGTTTTAGGTCAACCGCTGGACCAGTAGGTAGCAGTGATAAGTGATGTGCCGTCACTGGGCTTGACCACTGCTTTAGCGCTCAGATAGCATACTTGAGTCACCAGAAATGTGCATACTTCAGCCACAAAAATGTTTTAGTGACACATTGTGTTATATAAGAAGTTATTTAACATTATTAGTTAATCAAACACTCTGTTTAACTCTTTCGGCCTATAAAGCTCATTCAGGCCACATACATGTGAACCACAAACGTAGCAATCATTTTCCCTTGTTATTTTTAGCAACAAGTTTTACTTCTCTACTTACCTTTTGTTACACCCACGTATTTTAGAAGGGGTTGGGTAGACCAATATTTTTTTACTGGGTCTAAGCTTTTATTATGCTCTTTACTATGTGGCGACCTGCTTCACCGATACATCCTGCTAATGCAGTGGTTCCTGGCCTTCTTGGTTGCTGGCAGCAATACCAAGGGGCTGGTTAGTTAATCTGCTAAAGGCAGCAACTCTCCCTGCAAGCTGGGATGACTGCGAGGGATGCCCCGGCACCCTGTGCCTCATTGCCAGAGGTCTCCGTTGCCTGCTACCTAACATCGAAGCAAGACGATCGTTGCTATTGCATGATCACATGGATGTTCAAGTGAACATCTGCAATGAAGGTGGCCCTCGGTACAGGCCAGGTATTTCACTGCTGTGGTTCAGCGGGCACATAGCGCTGCGAGCAGAGCAGCGCCTGGCTCCTGTCCCGTCCCTCTGGCACGCACCCGTGTGCTTGTGCTCTGCAGGTTAAACCCTGAAACTACTGACTTTCTAAATTGAGAGCGAGAGTTTTCGGATCTTGTTCACCGCTCTTGAAATTGACTTTCTAAAGTGTCGATGGCAACGTGCATTGCAGGGAAAACCAAACCCGAAACTCCTACGCCAGCCTGCGTCTTCATGTAGGTGCTCGGGTTCTCATTTGCATGGCTGAGGTCAGCGGGAGTCATGTGAGCAGCTGCATCAGAGCACCCCAAAAACACCCAGTGCCTCTTGCTCCCAGGGGCACTTCCCTGCTGTAAGGGCGGTTTTGCTCTCGAAGACAAGGAGGGACAGGGAAATGGCCCTGGGATTCAACCCAATGGCTTCGCTGCCCAGACCACACTGTTCAGTTGGAAAGTTAAAGAGAAAAGAAGATGTTTCATACACCCACCTGCACAGACTCATCCCGGGAGTCAGGCAGAGTTTGCTCCCTCCCACGCACCGCTGCTGCTGTGCAGCCTTGGCCCTGGAGCCCCTTCACCCCTGTCCCCCCCATGCTGCTAGATGGAGAAACCACCGTAAACCCGCTTTAATCACTCTGACTGGCACCTGCCAGAAGGAGGGTGATGGGCTGTCTCCCTGGGGCACATCCCGGGGCATACTGCCACAGGTGCACTGAAGTATGGCTGTTCTCAGCCGTCACCCAGCCAGGCCCACACTCACCCCTGGCTGGGGCAGCGCAGCCAGGGCCCCATGGGCTGTGCAGCAGTGGGTCTCCCCTCCCTGCCCGTCCCACAACATCGCCAGGAGGGAGAGGCCCATGGCTTCTGGTGCTTTGCTGGCAACCAGGTTAGTGCCATGTGGTGCTTCTCCTCCTCCTTCTACCTCTCCTGCCCTCCACCCCCCAACACACTTTTTTTTGCAACACCATTACCACCACTAAATTATGGGCTTGCCAAGGATTTGTCATAAGCATGGCAGGGGATGAAGCCTTGTCAAGGGCAGGGCGGTTGCTGTGGGTCAGAGCAAGAGGCTTGGCACTCCTTCCCCAGCTCTGCCCGTCTGGCAGCAGCAGAGGGGAGCGCTCGGCTGGCGAGGTCCTTCACGAGGTCCCTTGAGCTAAAGCCACTGTATCACCAGTGACGAACTCTGTCCCCTCTGCACGTGCAGCTGGCATCTCAGCCTCTTGCTGCGGGGTACTTTGCAAGGAGCTCGCTGCTGGACGGGAGCCATCCCTGTGTGCCAGCGGGCTAGACTGGGTTAAAAACCAGAGGAGTGGCTGCCTGTGCATGGAGTGGGTGGAAAGCACAGGAGTAATTAATTCAATATGCCTAAAGGTGCGTGCTCAGTTTAGTGTCATCATCTGACTAGGGCCAATCTGTTTTATAGGATAAAATATACAAGAAGCTTATGGTAAAAAAATAATAAAAAGAAGAGATTGCCAGGAGGATGAGAGCAGTGGGCTGGATCAGCTCAGCCCAGGCGGGAGCCCTGGAAGGGGGCCAGGGAGGCAGGAAAGATCCATGAAGAGTTTCCTGCAAAGAAACCATTCAAGAAATTGGGCAGAGGCAGTATGCATGTGACGCCTGTGCGGCTCTGCTTGGGTGGAGGGGGAGCCATCGTCTGGGAAAGCAGCCCAGCCCGGAGATTTGGAGTGAGGGGAGGGGAAAAGAAGGTGCATTTCGGATCAATCTCACCCCAATAATACGTGGTTTTTATTTTCTAAGCAGAAAATTAAAAAACCCAAAAAAGTAAATAGAGCAAAAGATTTCATGTTGGAGGAGATGTCATTTTTCCTATTAAAAAACAAAACAAAACAGACCAGAGAAACCCCAAACCTTGCAGTTAAAAAATTCCTGCCAAGAACTGAAATATTTTCTGGTGAGACCCAGAGGTCTCTGCTCTCCCCCAGTACCATGAAACCGCTATCACTGGAATGACCCCCAGCTGGATNTCCCCCCCCCCCCCCGAGTGTTCTTGGACAATTTGCACCCCAGAATCGGGTTTGTAAATGTCACCAGTGCAGGGCCTAAAAATGCATCTGAAAATGGAGAGTCTGTTCGTCTGTTCTTCTGGGACCTCCTGGCATGGCAGACAAACAACCTCTCAGGCGGTGAGTCCCCACGCCCCTGTCCCAATCAGTTTGAGGGCAAGGGATGGTCCTGGAGCTGGCAGAAACCGCTGCGGGGAAGCCGAGAGAGTGATGCCAGCGGAGGCAAACCCACACTCAATTTGGGTGCCAAGGGCTTGCTTACAAACACCTTCAGCATCACGGGCATGTGGTGGCCCCAGCGGCATGTATAGGGCACCCCCAAGCTGGGCAGGCAGAGTGATGGCCAAAGGAGACGCCTAAAACAGCCGCGTGTGGTGCACGACTGCCCGACTGGCCAGCTGCTCCCACTGGAGCAGCTACAGACCATTGAAGTCAAGTCAGTGAACCGGCCATCAGGCTGAGAGACATCCTAGGCTAGGAGAGCTCTGCCACCGATACCCACTCTCAGTGTTTGCTCTATGTTATTTTCAACCCAGAAGCCCTCTATCAGCAGTGCTGGAAACAGGCTCGGTACAGGAGCTGTGGGTGTGAAACTAATTCAGAAGAGGTGCTGGGAACTGATGCTGACGGCATTTTTGGAAACTCTTTCCCCAAGCTGAAAAAAAAAGGGATTTCCTAAAATGACTGAAAATGAATTTGCCACATCTGCAAAGAGTGGTTTGTGGGTTGCCTGTCCCTGAAAGTAGCTAAGGAAGCGCTACAGTCAGCAGCTTTTCAGTTTAAATGACAAAAGCTAATGTGCCCATGGGTGACGGCAAGTGCCAGGTATACTACCAGTCGCCTGACATCCTGAAAACGCAACCATGTGAATTGCTTAAGCTCCATGAGTTTGAACAGTCCAAAAATACAGTCTCTTTGGCCAAAAAAAAGCTGGTTTTGGAATCAAGAATGGCTTGTAATTAAAGCCAACAGTATGAGAATCTGTAACTGATCTGCTCTGAACAAATTATTTGGCTACCTGAAAAGAACAGAATCAAAACCTTTTTATTTTTTTTGAAAGAGGCTCAAAGAAGAAAAACATTAACTTGCTGAGAAAGAGGAAACAATACGGGCAAATTAAGACAGGCAAACACTTGACCTCTGTATTGGGCAAGCGTGTGCAAAGGTGGAGAAGATGGGACTCGCTTGAGTTTGATGAACAGTCCAATCACTGTTTATGACATAAATTAGACCATTTGTTTAAAAAAGAGCTACAGAAACCAAGATGATCTTATGCCATTGACCTTAACACTCCTCTGTAATATACTTGATGAGAAGGATTTTGTTTTATTTTTACTGAGACAAATTCAATAGATTTACAGTGATGAATGCAATAAAATTACACACATGGTGAAGGAAAGCTTAGCTTCAAGGCAGTACAGCTCTGTCCAAGAAATCTAACTCCTTGAAATTTGCCATGTTCAGCTGGAAAGGAAAAATCTCAAAGGCATGACTCCAGCAAGGCTATTTAGTCAAACAGTACCAGATGGATGTGTGGGATTCACCTTCTGCTTTGGTTATGAATGAAAGGAGCCAGCTAGGAGTTTTCTAATGGCCATTTTTGCCTAAAGAAGTCCGGTCAAGATGTAGTTAATGTAGCTGTGCTAGGGTCTGCTGTGCTTTGGGGAAGGGATGTGTGGAAATGAGAGGGAAAGGAAGCTCAGAGGAAGCCAGGTAGCACAATGACCGAAGTATGTTGCTTGGACAAATTCAGTTTGTGACCAGACATTTTGCTTTGGTACAAAATGATGCCATGGTCTCCAGGAGACACAGGGAATTTGTGACTGAGTTTTCAGCATTTTCCTTTTTCCAGGAACCTCACCAACAATACAGCTCACGCTGTCCACATGAGGAGTAAATATCACTATTTCCACTCTCCAGAGAGGGAAGCAGAGAAAGAGAATTTTGACTGACCTCTAAAGAGCTGGGCCATATCTGGATTTCAATGGGCTTGGAGCATCTGCCTCTCCTTAAATCGCAAGGGATTCAGTAGCAGCCCCAGGGAAGCCAGGTGTGACAGTGAGCAGGGTGTGTCACCCTCTACTCACAGGAAGACAAAGCCAAGGAGGAGAAAGACCTTCATTCAACAAAGGCTTAAATGCATATTTGTGTCTCCTTCTTCTTGACAAATTTTTGAAATGGGTTTAAATGCTTGCCTAAATCAGGACCGCTGTGGTAGGCATGCTATTGTGCTTACATACTTCATAACTTTCCTTTGGTCTAGGAAAATTGAAGCAGCTCAGCTTTTGCCAGTGTTTCTGTATGATTTGGCCCATCAGGTGCCACACGTTGGTACATACAAATGCACCACCTGATGAGGTGACTAGAAACCCAGACCCATGTTCAGCCCAGCTTTGACTAAGCTGACACCCTCCTGTTGCCCCTTCTCCTTTGGGGCAGAGCAGCGGGGGGTTTCAGGGAGTAAGACCCATCATACAGATCAGATCCATCATACAGACCCATCACACATATGCAGCTCGTGGCAAGCCACGCCCTTCTGCCAGTCTGTGGGCAGCCCTCCCCTCGCAGGGCTACGAAAGCCTCCAGCCTAACAAAAATCTACCGCACTGAAGACCACAGAGCCAAAGCCTACCCTTAGCAACCCACGCATTTCAGAAATAGTTCCAGGCAGAGCAAAAGAAACTGTTGTCCAAGCAATATATACAGATGCAAGTACTTTGTTGCATGATTAATAAGGTAGTTTGTTTCACCACTTCAAATTCATCCAGAGGGCTCTTTTTAATAGTCAGAATCATCCCTGGCAAAAGTCTTTTTGAACATACCTATAAGGACTACGCTCTAAGTTCAGAGCATTGTGGCTTTTTGGTTTTGCTTTGTTTTCAAAAAGGGTTGACGAAAACCATTTTCATAAACTGACAGCAAGAACCATAACACACGTACAAACACAAGATAGCAGTCTCATATGGGAAATATTTCTGCTTTCGTTTTTATTTTATGAATACATATACAAGAGATGCATAATCTTCCATTATCCAGGCTTAAAAGTAAAAGGTTGGGTTTTTTTTTCCAAACAATACAGTTGAAATCCTTGCTAAAATTACTGCTGAAATGTGAATATGTGGAGGGTGTGTCTGTGTGTGTGTATAGTCCTGGGTCGTAAAAGCCTTACCCAAGGTATTTATGTGTATGAATAAAAAAATGCTTTGGCATAACCAGAGATTCCTCCACGCACACTTTGTTGACATTTCTGAAATACTGAGAGAGTAAAATCTGAGAATTGTATCATATATCATTTTCTCTGCTTGGCAGCAACGTCTTTAAATGCAGGGGGGAAATGAAGAAGAGTCTGTTGAGAAGAGACTTTACTTCCATACTAAGAAGGTTATATTAGCAGAATGCAGCAGGATGCAAACAGCTTCAAACAGAAGAGATGGAGATATATATTTATATATGTATATAATGTAAAAATGCTTATTTTATATGAGAAAGGAAGATTTGTCAAGATAACATAAAATGAACCACTCTAAGACTAGCTTCCAGCAAAACATTTTGCTTTATTTGATCTCTTTTCTAGCTACAAGTCAAGCTGACATCTGTCAAGCTTTTTAACTTTTCATATGGCAGTCTATAAGAAATGTTTCATGCAACGTCTACAATACTAAATACAGGGTAAATAACTGGGATTAAACAGGTGAGGAATAACAGACTATTATAATGACCAATAACAGCATATTATGTACATATAGCCATATTATATTCTCATGTCTTCACAGTAATGTGCAAATGTGACAAATATGGCTTTCATTTTTTTTTCTAAAGAGAGTAAGACATAATAATACAGAATAATGTTTTAAAACGCTTAGGAGGATTTCACCTTTTTGTGAAACCTGTTCAATCTTCATTGCATTAGGGTTAAGGAGCCACCCCAGCATGGAGGTGTAGTTCAGGTGTATTTCCAGAAGGGGGCACAGATTCCTAAGGCACAATATTAATGTTAAACATTTTTAATTTAAGTCATGCTATTTTAGTTTAGTTTTGTTTTTATTTTTTTGGTTATATGAAATAATAGGTTGTTGCTAGTTATATAATAAGCGGTTGATTGTAAAAAATACAATGTTAAAGGCTACACTACATGCCTACCTGTAGCTCCAGAAATGTTAGCTAATCTGAAAACACACTATACAGCGCTGCATATTAAACCTTTGTGGTTTTTTGGTAATATTCTTTTTCATACATGTAGCAGAGAGTTATAAGGCTTCTGCGGAATAATAACATTATAACTGAACAAATATTTTACACTCTTCCATAATGGTATTTACAGTTACTATAACTCATATTTTGTCATTTGGTAAATAAGATGTATCTTGTATGCATCCTTCTTGCCTATCTAAAGTGCTTGCTTAACTGCATGAGGAAAGAAAATGCATACCTGCTTTAGGTGCAACAAACCCTCAAAAGAAGTAGCTGAAATATTTGTTGTGGATCTGAAATGCATTCTCAGAAATTGAAATTATTGCTAAATTCAGTGCCCTCACTAGGCAATCATGTATATTATTTGTCATATATAAATATATGCATATATACTAGTTATGTATGTACATGCATACACATTCATCTATCATGGAATAGATAGATTTCAATTTTTTGTCCATCAACCTTTTTTATTTTGTGCTATTCAACTCACTTGTGCTATGACTGAAGCCAGATTAAAATCAAAATCTTAACATGCTACTACTAACAACCCTATGATTCATTAGCACATAATAAAGACAATATGCAAAAGAAAAGCTGAGATGATGACAAATCAGGAGGCTTTTGAAATGCACTGAGAATAAGGCAATAGGCTGTACATTACAGCAGAGGAAAAGCTGAAGAAATTCTGGAATTCATAAATGCATCTTACTGGAGTAGTGATTGCTCTCCCTACTTTGCTGCAGTCCTATGCTTTTTTCCAATATCACTCTCCAGAACGCAAGCTCTATAGTTTCTGCACCTACCAACACTTTTAATGGTAGCAAATTCAAAGCTTATTAAAAATGCCCTGATGCCACAACCTGGTAAAATAAGGCACTTCCAGGGCTGTATTCCAGCGGTGCCATGCCAAAAAGATCAGCACTGGGAAGAAGCACTCAAGATTTTGCTGAGTTTCCTAGTTTTGTCCCATGAAATGCACCATCTCGGAGCGTACTCCCTCCTCTTTCTGTTGAGATGATTTTCTTTCAAGAAGCTGTTTCATCAGTTGAAGTTGAGGAGCTACTTCTTTGTAAGCAAGAGGTAAATCTTCAGTTCCTGACATTCAGTAAGGTGGAAGATCAGACTGGTACCAGGCAACATCTTCAGTTTATTCGGTATCTCTCTACTCGAGCTGACACGCCAGCTAAGCCAAAAGTGTGTGTGGATTTCATACTAGGCCCGTATTGAAAGCTATGAATGGGCATTGGTACTGGAAAGGTCATTCCTGATAATTTCATTTACTGCAAAGAAAGAAGACAAGAGAAAAGGAATCGATTAGCATCCCACTGCTGCAGGCAGGTCTCTTCAGTACACAGCCCTCCCAAACTTGCATCCGTTCCTTGACGGCTTCAGTACAGCTCTGAACAGTAAGCATAACATCACGAGATAGCTAGTACAGGCTGATCACAGTGCAAAACAGCAGGATTAACCAAGGTTATTAACACGACAAATACTGTGTAAAACCAGACATCACAAGAACAGCAGCATCCTGGATCCTTGACTGCATCAAACATATTTAACATTTCAAATCAGTTACAGATAAAACATTTCATTTGCTCTAGAACTGGCTTGGAAATGGAAAGCAAAGAGAACCACAGGAAATCTTAGCATCATCTACCCCTTCCATAAAAAGAGCTGTTTGGAAAGTATGTTAGCTGTGGTAGGTGCTGATGGCAGAAAGCTGCCAGCCACTGAACCTGGGTATGTGCAGCTGCAATGCCTAGATAGAATACGACTTCATGTGCCCATTTCTTTCCACTGTGGGATGGTATTAGGAAAAAAAAAAGAAGAGAACAAACTGCTGCATGCTTGCCCATTCCCTGGAGCTGGTAACACATATAAATATATACCCTCCTTTTGTGGTGACCAACACACTGGACACAGTCTTCGCTCCTATCCGCACAGACAGATGGGAGGGATGAGCAAGTTAAAACCCGTGGTGAGTCAGACAAAAAAATAAACAAGGTCCGCTATCATCTCAGCATCAGCCAGTCAGACTGCATCTCCACTGATAAAGTGTTGTTTTCTTTACTCACGAGTCTTCTTTCATTCTTTTCCACCTCCCCTGCAGATCATCAAGCAATACAGTTTCCCACACTCCAATTATGTCCATTTATCAGCTTGTGATTTTTGGCAGTTGGACAGGAAATGACTGAACCTGGCAAAGGCCATCTACAGTAGACTACACAACATCCCCTTTGTTTCCACCCCACCTCCCTGCAGCGACTGCCACCACCTGATTTACATGAAGATAGACAAAATGCCATCAGTAGGGCTATCACCGCTTCTGAGTTTCCCTAACATTGCTGGGAGTGGGAAACACATGCCCACGTCATGGAAGCACCACGGAAAAGCCCATGTTTTCCTTTCCTTGTGGGCTGCTGTTCACAGCCATCCAGATAACTTCACGTGTTTACTGGAAAAGACCAAGCCTGTCTAAAACCAACTTCCTGAAGCAATTAGTTCGGGGTTTTTTTGGTGGTTTGTTTTTTTTTTTTTTCAGACCTATTGCCCATTTAGTAATTGCAGCACATGAATCAGTCAGGATTTGTGTCACAGGTCCTGGCCACCGAAACCACTTCTACCAATGGATAGGCACACCATACTTCAGAAAGGAAATATCAGTTGTATTTGTAACTACCTATTTATGGCAGCAAACTAAGAGCGGTATGGAAATGAGATGTGAAGACAAAGCAGTTCTTTCTCTTGAGAGTGCCGTGGAGTTCATCTTTAATATTACCAAACAGCGGAAACAAATTCAAGCAGCAAGCCCTGCTCTGTGACAGACTGCCCTGCATCTGAACGCAGCAAGCAAGACCCCATTTACGTGCTGCAAGACTCCGGACAGCTTTTGGGACCGAGTCTGCCTTGAATGCAAACAGCACACTTCTTCTGTGGGATGATTTTTCCATGATGCTTTTGTAAAGACAATTTCTTTGATAAAGTTCTCACAGCAACATTGGGCATGCAGCAAAAACACAGAGCGATATCTTGTATTGAGTGTGACAATGAAAATAAATCCTCATATGGGCCAGACAATGTCACAGTTTTGCTAACTTTCCCTCAAAGTTTCTGTTACACCAAACAAAATTAAGTTACTAGTCAAGGCAATCCTCAGTCTTTGTACAGGTAGTGCTTAGAAACATTAAACAATTAATCTTCACAGTGCTTCTGTAAAACGTGAACATAAGTATCACTGGTATTTCACAGATGGGGACAGGGAGGTGGAAAAACTGAGGAGCTCTCAATCTCAGTCAGGATTAGCACTCAGGTGTCTCGAATCTCAGACTAATGCTGAGGTATTCTTGCTTGACTCATTCAGTAAAACTTTTGAAAGTAACATCCCTCAGCCTGCCAGCCCATGCTTTCCCCTATTAAAGCATTTAGTAAAAGTATTTCAGAAGCAACTTGATGACATGAAGGTCTAAGAACCAAAGGTCCATCACCAGTATCGGCTTAGGCACTCGGAGGCTGCCCCTTCCAGCCATGCTAGGTACCCTCGGCTGAATCCTCTGTCACTCAAGTGCTGCAGGACACATGGCTTACCCTAGAGATGATGTGACTTTTCCTTTCAGCTGGGACACTACCTGCCTTTGGCTCAGCCCATGAGACCACTGCAGTCCTTCAGTCATGCTCTCTTTAGCTCTCAGCAGCCAAACCAATCTGTCCCCAGCTGAAATCATTCATAATTTTGTTATCGACTACAACAGGATACAGATTAGACCTTGGGCTTTATTGCTCATTTTTATTATATGTTACTTTCCTAACAGAGGTGGACTTCTGCTACGTTGATGAGTAGCAGTCAGGTCTGGTATCCTCGTATAACAACACCTGAGAGCTGTTCATCAACAGTCGCTACACAATGTCAGCATGGACTCACTAACTGAACCTCAACCAAAGTGCACCCATTGCCACCAGATCTCACAATCAAATGGGGCCAAAAATGCCAAGAGGACATTCAACATCTCTCTCATCCATGGCGGCCCACGGACAGCACAGCTCAGACACAGGTCTCTCTATTTCACTGTCGCTTGTTCCCCTTTACCCACCGCAGCACTGAAAATGCAAAAATTCCCAATAATGCAGGGGAAAAAACCTACAGAGAGGGACAAGGGTGCAAGCACAAGGCCCAGGTGGGGCAATACGTGATCCGGCAAAGCAGCCAATGTTGTAGAGGCAGACTGCTAGCAGAGAGCACTAAACACGAGAGCTGTAAGGGGAAGTGTGCTGAGAGCGGGCTTTCCCGCGCTGCCTGCCGAGGCACCTGAGGCTGGAAGGGTGGGAACGGGGGGAAACCAGGTGGCAAGCACACACGAAGTTGGCTTGCTGGGTTCAGCTAGAAGGATGCTCCCCATCACCTCCAGCTGCATCATCTAGCACTACAGCTCTGACGAAGCGTCCTGTGTGTCCATCCGTACCAGTGTTGCATCTACCACAATGGCCAGTAGCCAATTCTTTGGGAAAGAGCACAGGAATCAGGCACACCTCCAGTGATGCTTTCTCAGTACACCTTTACTCTGCAAGAGGAGGTCTGCATCCTTGTTTCTAGTGAACTTTGATGAACTTTCTTCTGTGAAGTTTTCTAATAACCTTCTGAACCTGTTTTGGCCTTCACGGTTTCCTGCAGCAACGGGTTCCACAGTTTAAGGATGTGCTGGCGGAAAAAGTACTTTTTTTTTGTTTAAATTTGTTTCTCGATAGTTTCATTCATGTGTTGTGTGAACGAGTTGATTGTTCCCTGTTCACCATCTCCTTTGCCATCCATCACACTCTTGGCATCCTCAGGGTTGCACTTCGTCCTGTAGGACCACTGCAGAACTCCCCAGAGAGGGAAGATACACTGCTCGTCCAGAGAAAATAATTGGTATTTTTCTCCTAGCTCCCACCTTTCTAACAAAATATTTATTATATAATTGAGGAGAGTCAGCTGGTTGCTGTCTTGAATGCTCAAGTTTTGGCTTACAAACCTGTTACTACAAGAGGATTGTGTGTACTCCACAGAACAGCAGCATTCAGTTGCAAGCAGTATTTTGGCCTGGGTTTGAGTTGCATTCCTAAAGCAAATGCTGGTCTTTGATGCCGCTGGTGCTTGGATGTGCATCCATTCACGCCTGTAGTACCATTCCAGGAGTAGTTGTGTTTTGAATGAGCGCAATATTTTTCAAAGAAAGGTTACAAAGGCTTTACACTCATTTTTAAAACAACATAACCTGAGTAGTCAAAAAGACCCATTTTATAGACAGGACTGATGAGATCCAAAGAATTACATGGCTTGCTGGAGGCCCTACATACAGCTTAGCAGCAGATCTGGAATAGCACGCAAGATGTTTAATTTTCAATGCCTAGATTAGCACAACACTTCCCTTAAAGCAACAAGCTGATCCCTATCAGATCAAACAGCTGAGTACAATGATTTACAGCACCTTTGTCATCAGATTTTTTTCACTGTTTTTCTGCTGGCTTTGGGGAGGGGGGCCACTGTCGCTTTTATAGCTAACACCTACAGTTCCCCACAATGCCTTCCCTCAACTGATATTTTCCATTGTCACGTTCAGCTTTTCCACTGACAGAAAGTCAAAAAAATAATAGTGCTGAGAAATGCAGGTAACACGTGACCTCTCTACCTGTCAAGGAGTCTGAAAGAGGAACCTTTCCTTTGCTAAACTGTAGATGCCACGGTAGCAGGATGTGGTGAGCTGTTACACCACATTTTAGTTTAATAAGGAGTTTTTTCTTCTTGTACTTAATTTTGCTTTAAAATGCCCTTGCAATGGAAATTTTCGCTTTACTAATTAGCAAAATCAGTGTCTTACCGATGCAACAGTTTGGGTTCCTGCACGGAACAGGACACCCAGATATATCTGAACAAATGTGGGTTCCATATATAGATGTGAACTTCACAAGAAATGGAATATTTTTAACATTTGGTGGCTGTACATGGATTCCATCAACTGGCAAAACTTAAAATTTCTGCAGACTTCTGCTCTCCTTGTATCTGACTACTAATATGGATAACATTGTGGCCTTTTGTTTTAATAAAATACCTGTTCTTCTGAGACAAAGTTCTGCCTTCCAGCTCAGATATTGATCCCTCTCAGATCAAAGAAGTTACAAGCTCAGTGGCGCAGGGAGTGGGGACAACGCACACACAGGGGATTTCCACAACTGGGGAGCTCTTTGGGGCTACAAACACGAGAGCTTGGAAGACTTCATACTCCTAAAGGCGAATGTTCCCAAGAGTCTGAAAAAATGGAAGGCGAGCCGAGAGCCATGGTCAGACCCACAATTATAAAGAGCTGAGTCTACAGTTTTGGGAGGGAACGATAGCACTTTGAAAACATATCCCATCGCTGTTCACTTTGTTAGCGGTAACAATAAGGCTCCAGTTTCTGGCCGGCTTAAGCTGCTGTCTCTTCACACATCGCACACTGAAGGCTGCAGAAGTCAATGACCGTCTTTCCATTGACTTCAATCCACCTCAGCAGTGGCCCAGAGAGGTTTCTACAAGGAGATTGAGTAGCGGAGCTGTGGGTTGTATTTACTGTTGCGCCCCTTTCCGACTGCACACTTCTCTTTCACTAAGTGAGCTCCGTGGCTCTCTGCTCCACTCTTTATGAAGGGGCGTGATAGACTTGAAGCAAAAGGGCACTGAGAGGTTTTGCGTAGAGCTGACACCCTGTGACTCACTGGATGTGTACATGTCCCTGTTCCTGGTTTCCTTATCAATAGGAAGAGCCGCATGGCATGTCCCAAAACATCTAGGCCTTCAGGGTCAAGTCAAGCTTTTTTCTACAGCTGACTAACCAACCTTTGCTTGTTACTGTGACCGCTGGGGACCATCGTCTCTACCATGGAGCAGAACTGAAGCAGGAGGTTCAGATGGCGTAATGCTCTCTTGCTGAAAACGAACAAAAGCAACCTGCTCTGACTGGTGCACGTGTCATGGAAAATACAAGTAATACCAGGTGCATCTTTCAAGCTACATGTGTGAAAAACCTGTGTGAAATTATGCCCGGATTCTGCCATGTCCGGACAATAATGCTTCATCTTTCAGATGGGTGTAACTGCCCAAGCAATGCGGTGCCACGTTTGAATACCACGTTTGGATATCACGTTTGGACCATGTTTGACACAGGTCAAACTGCACGGCTAGGTGTCACATTTGAGCAATCTTCAGAAAAGAGTTGCAGTGCTGAAAGCAAAACTGCCTCCGTTTGACTCATCATTTTTGCCTTCCAGCAGAATTCACTAGCTCAGGTCAAGCCTTATGTCGGCACAGCTACAGCGACTCCCAGGTAAGCGATCTCTCCACATACCTCATTACACAGTGCAGACATACCCCCAAGTGCTCTGAATTTCCACTGTCGGCAACAGCTCACTGCTCACGAGCATCGTGGAGCAGGGACTACGTTTTCTTCTCCGCTAGGAACAGTTCTGACCATGTTGTCACTATTCAGCATATGGACAGGGAAACATAACTCTGGAGTGAGTCTATGAGTTTGACGCTGACACCACGCTACCTGTAGTAATGCTTCGTAGTATGATGTTCATTTTACTGTCTATAATTACTGCCCTTGGATTTTTCCACCAGCGATGCCACATCTTGCTCCATCAGGCTCCTGTGCTCTCGTATGCCCTTCACTTCAGATGAAATACCACGTATTAGCATCACTGAAGAGGAATTCAAAGTTGCAAATGAATGTAGAGGAAGCAGAAATACAGGGGGGGAAATGTTTTCCCTTATCTCCATGTACAGATTTTATTTAAAGAGAAAAATGGCTAAATATAGACCCATATACAGCGAATAAAGAAATGAAGCTCCTGGTATAAACTCCATCACATGAGTAAAACCCTGCAGTTTTTATCAGGGTACCTGCTTCCTCACTACTAATAAGCAGCACTCCTTTCTGACATATGAAAACTGCAACAAACAACAGAATTATGACTTAAATCACTAGAAAAAACAGGAATGTCTTAGAGAAATTCTTTTTTCAAAGCTAGTATTGTCCTGTGAATAAGAAAAAAAATCAGAAAATAGTGATACAAATTCCTGAGGTGCCAGCCTGTAACGTGAAACTATAGATCACATTAAAGCTTACTGAATTAAAAACCAAACAAAACAGGTCTTGTGAAGCAATGGAAAATATAACTTCACACGTTCCATAAAGAAGTCAGATCTTGTATTACCTCAGGTGTCCTGGATGTGTTTAAACCTTAAACTTATTTTTATCTGTTTAATCATAATAAGATACCACCACAGGGCATGCTATTTTTGGAGACAGCGAATAGGACAGTGGAGCAAGTGAGTGACAACAAGCAGCAGGTTTTAATAAAACATGATCCTCCCATACGAACGTCAGCTTGGCACGATGGATGGTATTGTTGTGCACTACAGCCATTAACATGGAGTCATTTTCCTACCTGCTCTACCCTCTGCCTTATTTAGCTCAACAACTCCAAATAATGCAAAATCTCCCGCAGCGGCTACGCTGCGGAGCGCTAATGGGAAAGGTTCCTCGCTGTAGTGCGATGACAGCACCGTGTGGCAGTAATTTAACTGGGGCTCCTGACTAGGTGCCCGGACTAAACGAGTCCTATCCTATTGCACCAAAACTCCTGGGTTTGGATGCTTTTCATCCCTCCCATAGGCAACCCGGGGAACGCCCTGCATCTCTTGCTCTGCAAACACTTAGGGATCAATTCCCCGGCTGCTGGGAATTAGCACAGGAATCGCAGCACAGCCGCAGCAATTCTCAACACACTGGGGTCTAAACTTTAGCTCGTTTTAACTCTCGATGTGAGGGTGGCTGCGCTTGTCCTGCTTTAGCTTTTATACCAAAGAATCAGAGAGTCAACAGGAATTTTCAGTAACCCTCGCTGAGGCCAACCTTGCCTGGAGCGGCTGGGGTTTGGGCTGCGCAGAGGCTGCAGGATCTGCCTCAGTATGATGCAAGCCACGTTTGACACACACATACACACACACGTGAGGATAGGGCTGGGCAACGGACAAATAAACCACATTTTAACCAAAATTATGTGTTTACGTTCCTAAGAGCATCTGTAAGGGAAACAAAACAGACATATTTTACGTTTTACACAAAATTTCCACATGACAGAAGAACTACGCAAATGCTACCTAAGGCAGCCAAAACCCGAGGTCGGTACTGCTGGAAGCTTTGTGGGTACCAGACGGGAAGGAATAAGGAAGAGCATGCACTGCTTTGCTAGAGACAACAGAAATTTGCCCCTGCCATAAGAAATACACTAATACAAACTGATCCTGGCAATCAGTTTTACTTTCAAGTTTAGTGCCCAACAGTAAAATAGTGCTGTCAGACCCCAGCATTCAAAACTTGTGAATCATGCCCTGAAGCATGACGAGAGTAGATTCAAAATCGAAACAAATTTAAAGCAATTCTGCATTTGCCTGTTTTTTAGCCTCCAGACATCTCTGGCAGTATTTATTAAACACTGAATGTAACAGAAATTAAACTTCCTTTTTTCCTTTTTACTCTCATATTTCTGATCCCATCCTGCAAGGTTTGTGTACCTCACAACTGGCAGTCAACCACAGCAGGAGCAACACTCGAGATGCGAGGCTCTCAAAGCATCCCACGGCTAGCAGAGCAAGGTTAAAGCCCAGCTGATGGCAGCTCCTGAAGCTTACAGACAGTGAACGGGAGAGGGGGAGTGGGTCTGGACCATGCTGCAAAGCCCTCAGCCCAGTGCTGGAGGCTGCTGCTTGGGGACCTCCTGCCCTGCCCAAGGAGCCTCCCATGTGCACGCATCCAGCCCAGCACCGGCAATTTCTGCCAGCAGCCGGCACCAGCCTTTTGGACCTCACACAGCAATCCTCTATCAGGCCAGACTTTTCCACATAATGCAAGAAAGGGTTTCTCCACATGCTGGAAAAGTGACAGATTAGCTTTAGGGAAAAAAAAAAATTCTGGGGGTAAGGGAGGAAAAAGGGGACTTACTGATTTCAGAGTTCTAAAAAAAACAAATAAGACTGAATTTCTCGATCGATTATACAATTATTAATCTTTTTAGAAGCTTTTCCAACATTGCACATAATGAGCAATTCATCAAAGCATATTAGGTGCCACAGAAGTTGCATTCAATATAAAGGGGTCATTAAGTTTCTTGTAATTGCACGTTACTGAAGCTTTTGTTAGTTCTAAATCAAATCAATGGGATGTGCACGTATGCTCTTTAATTGACTTTATGTAATAATAGCCTGGCCCCTAGTGATCATCTGGAATCCTCCAAAATGAGCCACCTTGCACTGCTGTTCGTAAAAAAGAGCTCACGTGCAGCTGCGCATATCAAATAAAGCAAAGAAATAATGAATGGAAGAAAGAAAGAAGCACCTTGGGTCACACAGAAGTATTTGCTGAGCACCCTTTTCTTTCCACGGCAGAGAACGGCCAAGAGACTCAGCTCTTCTTCCACTCAACCAGCCTCAAAGTCTGATGGACTTCAGTAGCAGTAACATTGGGTCTCAACACTAAAAGTGTCCTGAAGATAGGTTAAAACAGGGTCTATCTGATCTCTTTCTGAGCAAGGAGGGGTTTTGGGGTTTTTTTATATGGACCCTACTTGCCCTATTATCATCACCATCATCAGCACCTCTTTCCTTTATAGCCCAAATCAGCAAACCTCAAATTGCGTGCTGAACAGAAAAGATCAATGCTATTACTCAGATCATCTAGCAAAGAGGACACTGAGGCAGGGACACCACCAGGATGCTGCTGCATATACAATACATGATGTGCCTATGTGCTGCTTGGGGGACAACCACTGTCGGGCCACATTCCCACCTAGGCTGTGATGAAGGCTGAGCTTTGTTTGCTAACCCCTAATTCACAAGATTTTTGCTCAGGCAGATAAAATGATGGCCATGAGATGACTCAGTGAGTGGCCACACGCTGCTCAATGGAAGAGAAAGGCTGGGTGGGGCTAATAAAGTTTTTAATGTGTTTGATAAGGGAAAAGAAATCCAGCTATGACCTGCTGGGGGCTAGGCTGGGAAAGGTCATGATAGCTGGGGGAAATCCTTAGGTGATGGAACACGGCTGCTCATCTTCAGCAGTGGGCACAGAAGCAGGGCTAGCTCTGGGAATCTGCACTGGTGGTTGCAAACAGCCTGCAAAAAAAATGATGCAGGCAAATTGTCATGTGATAAATTTGCTTGTGGCATGATGACCTGGCCAGCACCATAATGCGAGCTGTACATAATGCCACAGGATTTTACTTTAACCACGGCAGCATCTGTTCCTGAAGAACGCTGCAGTTCAAAGAGGAATGCATGTCCTCTCCCTTGTGGCTCCTTGGAGAAGAGCACTGGCAGTGGTTAATGATGCTCCTGCATTGGTTTTGCACCTCACTAACTACTTTCATGACAAAACTCCCATCCAGTTTGGCTGGGAAGGTTTGATCCAAAGGCTGATTTAGTGGAGCCACGCTGGAGACATATCAATGCAAGATGGGCCATGGTGGGGAAACCACCAGCTGGGTGTTATTAGGTGCTCTCCCCAGCACAGAAGACGTAGCTGTGAAAACCACCACATCCAGACAGTTGCTGGACTCCAGTACTCCTCGGATGCTAAAACCACCTATAGCGAGTGTCTCAAATTAAGCAGCTGGAAGAATACTCTTATTTGTACATGGCCCCAGTGCGACAGAGCCGCAAACACGGCAAAATGTCTTTTCCTCTTTTCCCCTCTCCCACATGCTGTGTTAAGCTGCAGAATGGCTCCTTAGGCTGGACTGACAGAGCAATGTCAACAGAAAAAACAGCAGATACGGCTGCTAAAATTCAGTAAGAATCACAGCCATGCTCCCAGGGAAGAAGAAACCTTCCCCCTTGCTTGACACAAGAACCGTGCTGAAGCTCAGTGCTCTCCACTAGAGAGGAAATTTATTCTGTCCCAAGAACGAAGCGTGGCAAACCTGCAGCCAGCACTAGAGAACTAGGAAAAAGGCACTTCAGAAACACAGGCGTGCAACATTCATCTCTCAAGCACACTTAAGGACCTGAAATTTTATTCAAAATGTTTGCATTACACTTTCCAAACAACCACTCGCAATGTGCGACAGACTTCTTTTCTGCCTCTTTTTGAGTACTTGGACTCCAAAACCCTCGCTTCTTGATAGCTGAGAAGGGTGCTTCCACGGCCTGGGCTGTGATCTGGCAGCACATCCAATCTCCAGTAGGAATTTGGCCTGCACTTTGAGAGGTGCTCCAGGCAACAAAGTGAGTGGAAGAGCTTTAACATTAATTCAAGAGCAGCTTTAAAAAAATTATCAATGCTACAATGAAGAAAACTTGCTGCTTACGTGAGATTCAGTCAGGTCAAGTCAGCCAATTCAGATCAGGAGGTGAACGCACGGAGCCTAACACAGCAGCTTTGGAAAACCCACACAACTACACACTGCTCGGGGGGACAGGCGGCTCCCCGCTCCCCGGGGAGTTCACCCAGAACATGCAGACCCCAGGAACTAGCTGTGGGCATGCTCAATCTTCAGAAGCATCCTTGTGACAGGAGGTATGAACACGACCCAGCAAGCGTTCTCAGCTCTCACTGAAGACCCTGGGAACACAACACTTTTCAGGCTGGGGTCTTAGGGACAATAAAGGACATTTCACTGATGCGATGAAAGAAAAGAAGTTAAGTGCAACAAAGGTTCAGTGAAAGGCTGCGCAAGCTGATTGTTGTTTGCTCCACACAACAGCCTTTCTTGTGCACCACACCTTTTGTAAAACACAATTAGATGAAACAAATTATTATCTCCAGTAGCTTCCGTCTACACACATTTCTGAAATACTTTCATTCCAAACTGTTTTGAGAGGAAACATTATAAAGAATGGAAACCTGGCAATTAATCGGATGGAAACCTCTGTTTCCATTTTACAGAATAGGGGGAAAAAAAAAAGAGAATTATAAAAAGAAGACCCAATATTAACTGTTAAGTAGGGAGATGAAAGATAAGCAGAGGCCAGCGACTGGAAGCACTCATGTGCTGCATGCATTTACCTGAATTTGGACATGGTTCTGAAGGGTGGGTCAGACCCGTATTTGCCGTTCTTGTTCAAAACCACATAAACACCTAGTTAGGAACTGGGTTTTGACAGATGAAAATTCTATTTTCTTAAAAACTCACAAAATAAATAACTTGAATTTTTTTTCAAAGTACGGACGAAAGGCTCTTCTGGTCAAGACACAGAGCAAATATTTACAGGTGCTGGGGAGACACCATTTCCTCCCGTTAGGCTTCAACTTAGTGTCTGCCACATAATTTTATCCATTCAATGATTTTTTTTTTCCAGACATCTGCCAAGAGGAAATAACTCTGCTGTATTGGGAGTCTGGGAATCCTAGAAAACAATCTTAAATCCATAAAATAATTGAGGTGCAGTTTTACTGAGCTGTTCAGTTCGATTCTGATTTTTATTACAATGTCAACAAGAGTTTAATTTGTTTTAAAGTTTAGGTTCTTAAATCTGAGTGATATACGGTAGTTTACAGCTTGCTGGCAACAGCTACTGTGGAAAAAAAAATGGAAAGTGCATATAAAGGCGGTTCTAAGTTTGACATTGTGAAAGCAGGGAGCAGTGCCAAGAGCAGCAAACAGCATGGCTTTCCCAATCCTGGCTGGCTTTAGGGACTGCTTGCTATTGACATCAGTCACTATGGGATACATTTCCCTGCTCTAACAAATCTCATCTGGAGCCTGTAATTAAAAAAGAAATGTCTCAAAGTGTAATTTCTTTCCCTAAAACATTTACAGATGTTAACTAGATTGCTAATGGTGTGAGATGTCTGTGGGCGGACATCTTCCTCCTTATCTGCTGTGTCAAAGAGGAAGATTTCTTTATTAAAACCAGTTCTAAAGGCAGTGTCTTTTCCGTGTATGCCTTTGTGTATGGGGGTGGCGGTGTCTTTTTTTCTAAACCGCTTGCTGAACTGAAAGGTTTGGAGGTGTTTTTCTTTATCGTTTCTTCCTTTTTTCTTTTCTTTCAGAAGTCATCTCCAGAGTTAGCCTGATTTAAAAGGTATTCAAAGTGGCTAAAAATGTCTTTGCTTAGCACATTAAGAAGTATCCCATCTGAGCTGTAAAATGATAATAATAATAATAATAGCAGTAGTAATAATAATAATAATACTAGTAGTAGTGATGTAAGTTTCTTGCTCTAGTGACTTTCCACCAGTACCTTTGGCTGGCGCCCTTTGCTAAGTGCTGCTAAAAGCATTTATGGGAGCACGCCGGATGACCGGGTAAGCTGATCTGCTTTAGGCACACATCGGACACGAGAACGGAGAGCGTAAAAAAGGGATGAGCTTTTAGAAACGCATGTCTCCGGGGAGGTGAGAGGGGGTTTTCTAGGCTGGCGAGGGAGGGTGCCAGCAGCAGGGGCTGCCCACCTGCCGGCCCCAGCTCTGCCACGCCGGCGACGTGGGACACCGCTCCCAGCCAAGCGCTCCCTGGCTCACATGGCTGTGTTGAGCATCTCCCCGGTACCCCGCAGAAGGGGATGGCTAAGACTCTTCTTCCTGACACACACAGCCCAGACACGATTGTCAGCTTGGGCCTTTCCCCCCACCAACACCTCCCTGCCTCCCTTCATTTTTTGTTTTGCAACTGGCTTTGATTGGAGCCAGAGCCTGGGGTAAATCAGAGGAATTTCTAGATTTTTCTGAGTGCTGCGAGCTCTCGCTGTTTTCCGGTACCTACTTCCTGCCATATCTAAAATAACAGCAGCTGCAGGGGCCTGATAGAGAAGAGCTCCAGGGGACAAATTCTCACAAATGGGGTGGGAAAGAAAAAAAAAAAAAGACAGTTATTAGGGAGCCGATAACACACAGAGCCAGCATCAGATTCATTGTTGGAGTTGATAGCACCGTAGGCTGTGGATGTTGTTGTCAGAAGAAAACAAATCCTGTAAAATGGCCATGGGAATGATAAGTCTCCATGTTTGCTGGGATAACAGAGGTAGCTTTACAGCACTTGTCCTATTGTATGGAGTATCGTGCCTCGATTAGCTAATGTCTCCGAGGGCCAGATAAGCGAGGATGAATGTTCTGCCCTAGAAGCTTTCATGCTTTCTCTTGGTCATGGCTATCTATGGAGAGCTGCACCAGAAAGCTTTGCATGCATAAAGAAGGCCCCCTGCTTCAGAGAAAAACATTACAGAAAGTGGAAATTTGATGAAATTATCCCATTTTCCATGGAGAACGCAGGGTGCCGTGTTGTCATTGTCTCGTTACAGACCACACGAAACAGTACAGCAACTCAAGAGACCTCCAAAATGGCACAAACGGACCTTACATACCTGTACGAACAACTATTTCAGGAGACAAATTTCTCTTTCCTGCTGGCATAAAGGGGAACAGAAACAGGCATGGTGCATTCACCCAAAAGATACTTATCTACTATTCAATGTGCAAGAACGTAGGGTTGCTTGAGACCCCTTTGGCCTAGGCCTTGTAACCAACGCAAACATCGCTTTAAATATCAGCACACCAAAACAACTGAAGTGAGGGTTCTTAAAACCCTGAAAGTCAGTCACACTACATGTACAATACAGACGGGATTTCAGATTATTGTATGTGCCGTTAACCTTTACATATTAATGTAATATAATCTTTTACAGTTACTTTGGGAACTATAACTTGTGTCTGCATCAACTTGTGGGCCCTTAAATTTTCACCCAGTATTAGAGATTTTAATGCCTTTTCTTTTTTTAACATAGGACTTTTTTTAAGAACACTAAGTGATAGGTTCTCATGATTGCAAGTTGGAGCCTCATCCAAAGAGCACCAGAAGACAACAGAAGAATTCCTATTCACTTTAATGGGCTTTGCATCAACTCCGTATTAAACACAGGCAGATATGTAAAGGTCTGATGGCTTGGCAGGAAAGAAACAGTCAGTACACTGTAAACACCCTATTTTGCTCATTATTCCCTAAAGATTATTTGAAATGTTTTAATGTTGATATGCAAAAAAGGCAAGTAGATCTGTTCTCTTATTTTGCCTCAACTTTGAAGCATACGCAACTTCTCTGATGTCAGCAGACTTCTGATTCCTACCACTCAAAGAGGACAATCACATTCCTGTGTTTACTCCAGTGTGTTGGCTTTAATGCATATGTGTGCGGGTACAGTTTGATCCTAGAGCCCTACCTACTTTCTAGGGAATACTGGAAAACCATACACAGGGTTTTAGTAGCATATGGTTTTTCTTTTCTACATTCTAAACCATTTCTCTAGGCTGAAAAATCCTTGCTTTGCTGAGTACACAGCTCAGCTGCCAATTTTTAATTGTAAGAACAAGATGATGTTAAGCTACTTGGTTCTTCCCATCCCCAAAAGAGGCTCCTTAAAACACAAATCATTTCTGGTTCATGTTCAGGTAGTAACAACTAGAATTACACGAAGTGGCCAAGTTTAGACAGACTAGACAATATTCTAGCCTAAACTCATAAAACCTAAGCTAGTTAAAATAATTTTTTTTTACAAAAAAGTCACCTTTAACAATATAAAGAAAGTGAATTTGTATTTCGGTAAAAGTAGAAGTAGTTAGAAAATATGAGGTATTGCCTAATCCTGTTTTAAGCACTGTTATGGCTGTGCTGTATTACGTATGCTTATAGAATAGTACACTTATGGTAAACTGGTTAAGGAATCTGGGAGTAGGATTAATGACCTTTCCTTTCACACTAGACTAGATCAGATCACAGAAGGAGATCAATCTGTCACGATTTTCAGCTTTTGCTCAAGAAAGGCGAGCATAGCGAAGGTCAGAGACAGACTGAAGAGCAGCACTGCAATTATTTACTGACATGAGACTGGAAAGAGTATCACATAGCTACATGGAGCACAACTTGGACTTCAGACACATAGGAAAGAATGGTTCATTTTATGCCACTAATCATAGCCAAGGATTAAGATATTTTGGAAAAGCCCTATTATTTCTCATTCTGCAAACCAGGATTTCATTACCAGTAAATCATGAAATTTATTAAGTCCATTCATACAAATTAAATTCCTTTCCTGATTTCCATTGGCATGTGAGATACAGATACACAATATAAATAAAATTCTGCAAAGGAAAAGAAAAAGATACACAGAAATGTCTGCTTGCACTTAAAAGTGGGGTAACCTCAAGTAAGGATGCAGCTAGAAGAATCGTCCCTGCAGCTAGTACATTCATTCTTAAACAAACAGGTTTAGGGTCCAAACAGGTAGAAATCAGTGCAGCTGCACTACATCTAGATCGATCTATGCTGACTTATTCTAGTTGTCTCTATCAAGAATAACCAAAGGTTAAGTTCTCCCACCCCAAGATTTTCATTTTGCAGCAGCAATGTAAAATCTAGACGTCTTTTCCACATTACGAGAAATATTCCTACTTAGACGTCTTAAAGAAGAATTCTTGCAATTATTTTCGTGTGTCAAGGTGTGGGGTTTTCCCCCTGCAGTGGTGCTTCCCCTCAATGAAAGTTTTTCATATGAAATTTAAATCTGTCTTCAGACAACTTTCTGAACACCGACATTTTTCAGAAAATAGGCAGAGGGAGGCGGTGGCCCGCACTGCTCAGGGGACCATGCACAACAGAAAGCATGATACAGCCTCGTTTGGTGTCACAAGCATCTGCCAGCTCCTCCCTGAAACAAGGTCTTAACTGACAGCAGAGAAATTACGCTGGTCATTGCAGAAATCTAGATTTCATCATCAGAGAAACCATAAATATAGCCACTGAAACATCAGGTATATGGCTGGCTGATCTCTAGATGGCTGACCAAACATTTTTAGGGTCACAACTCACATGATCAGACATAGGCAGTTCTGTCTCCTACTGCCTTCCTGACTAAAATAAAAAAAGACAACAAGTTTGCTTCAGATTTCAACAGCAGATTTTTTTTTCCGAACATTCACCTAACAACCAAAGAAATGGTCCATCCACTTGTAGATTTCTTGGAAGGAAATCTGGCATCTCTACCAGAAGTCTGCTCACTTTTCATACTCTCCTCTGTGCTGAGTGCTTGAATCTGAAATATTCTTTATAATAATGAAGTCTATCCCACTGTTAGCTAATTGTACTGTTATACAAGGGCAGGCCCTGTTCCATCAAACCAGTTCATTGGGGCAGAAGGTGCAGCTTGTGTGCAGCAGCCAGCAGGGCACAGACTCTGGTACTAGATCTTAAGAATCAACAAAAAACTGGATCATACAGAAACATTTGCATTTTGTTGCTTCTCTGGTTTAAGATGGTGATATTCCCCATAACAAAATTCAGTGGTAGGTAAGGGTTTAGAGAGGAGTTTTCTCTTCTATTTGAGCAGATGATTTTTTTTTTCAAAGTATCCGAGTGATTTTGCTCTGGAAACACAAATTTTTGATGAGACACCATTCAGTCCAGGTGCTTTTCCCAAGTTAATATTAAATATAGCTTTGGAAACTTCAGCAGATGTTCTAATTTTTCTAGTTCAAATTTTTTTTTGCTACTACTCTGCCTTTATTTAAATAGCTGGCTCTAATGGATTCTCTAATACAGTGATTCATAATGTGTTGTGAATCTTCTGTTAATTTACTTGGGACTCTGTTATTATTTCCCCTGATTTAACACATCCTGTTTTAGAACATTCACTAAAGTTGATGGAAAAATTTTTCATGGCATTTGGATCATGTCCTAAATGTAATTTGAATGCCATCTTTTGAAAGTTGCAAAGTAAGGGGATTTCCTGTTTTATTCTTCAATCGTATAACCTTGAAAATGAGCTTTTACAAATCCTCCTCTGCCTTGTCAAAGGCTGATCACTTCTACTCCTTCTAGCAATACTTTTTCTGGATAATTTCTAATTGGGGAAGAGCCAATGGATACTATTTTCTGACTTTTCTCATTTTTATTGAATGCCCTGTTACACTGCAAGGGAAGTCTTAAAACTGATACGAAAATTTCTCACTAAGTTCAGGTGATGTGACTGTGTTTACTCAAAGAGCATTTTCCACCCCCGTCTTTTCTACCATATTTCTGAGGTTTTTTTGGGCTCCCTACAGGAGCTCTCTCCACCCAGTGGTAGCACTGAAGCCCTTTCCTCGCTCCTTAGAAAACTTGGCAATAGAGCATGGAAATAACTCCCAGGGTTATTTGAGGGTCCTGCCCCAGTGGAGCCGGGCCACCGAAACTTGCTACCTCCATGCAGTGCAGCCATCTCACTGCAGATCAGTACAAACAGACAGGCTCCTCTGACTTGAGCTTACTGCTCAGATACACTCCCTCCTCAGATATATATGTTTAATGAGCACATTGCTCATTTCATCATCTCCTCTCATTGTTCTCTATACTTAAATTATTTTGGGGCAAAGTGAGGTATTCTTTAGATACACTTTTCATGGCAGTCAAATCCTGGGCTTTTACTACTCATTTGTACCATTTCAGTTTTAAAGAAACTCCTCTCTCACACCCACACTCACCCTTTCTCCTCTTCTTCCAAAATTCATCTTCGCTCATCTTTTTTTTATGGGGATGTTATATTTAACCTTCCTCTCATTTCTCTTTTTCGCAAGCCTTCTGTCACTCTAATTACACCACCAGGTAGTTTCACAGCCATAGTCTAAGTCTGAAACTTTAAAATGCTTGCTAACCGTGCTACAGCATCATGAGAAAGCTTCAATTTTTCAGTATGTTCCCCGAATAGAGTAAATGTATATACACACATGCACTTGCTTGCATTTGTTGCAAAGGGGCGCCAATCCCCCAAATGCGCTGAACCCTTGCCACGGTGCAGCCCCATGCAGAGCCCCTGCTTCGACTGGGGGTCCTGGAGTCCTGTCAGACAGATCCGACTCTGCCAGCAAGTATGCACCAACTCCGCTGGGGTTGTGGCTATCTCTGGACTTGTAAACTAGCTACTAAAATAGTGCAAGAAGATGCTTTCACATTAGCATGTCCTTCCGGCAAACCTTTCCTTGACTTCAGCACTGCTGGTTCCTCTTTAGGACTTTAGTTTACCATTGAAATAGTGTGAAATATCTGGCATATTGGATTGAAAAAAGGTAAGTCTAAACCCTCTGCAAAGGCGGTGGTCACCTTTATCTCTGCAATTCTGGCTATATGCCAAATAGGGCAGAAACCAGCAGTTTGTCTGGCAACAATGGAACTGCGCAGGTTCCTACCAAGCAGTGATCTGACACAGTATGTCCAATTGTGAGTCTATAGTTTAGACAGGGTGTAGCGGTGCTTGTCTGTAAAGGTCCTGCCTGGGTTTCTGGAAACAGTGGGAGAATTCCTGGAAAGTTGTCTGAAGCAGCCGTTGCTGCTGTGTTTGTCCACTGATGCAAAAAGCATAGTCTCCCCATGGTTGATGGCACTTTCTGCCCTGGAATCAGTTTTACTGCTTCTTCTTTTGCAATGAGGTCCTTCCTCATCCTAACATACTCTCTACGTTGAAGAAAAATTAAGCAAAAATCCCTGAGAACTGTTTCAAAGTTACCTAGGAACTCAGGGACTGGGGTCGAGCAGCCACTTCCATTGCTGGTGGCCCTTCCAGGGCCCTCTTTCAAAGAAACCTCGTGCAGTGCCTGGGCGAGGTACATCTAGCCAGAGCTTGGACTCCTTATATCTTTCTGCAAAGCGTGAATTTGCACTGCATCAATTCTAGCAACTTCAGGAAGTTCTAGCATTTGACTGCTACGGCCCAAGGGACAGCTCTGTATCGTCTCGCACAACGGTTAACAGTTAACGAGTCAGGGAAATTTCTCAGAAGAAAGAAAACAAACAAGGGGGTGCGTAATTGAAAAAAATCAGGACCAGTTTCTCTGCTAACCTCTTTCTATATGACAATTTCACACATAGTCATTTTAAATTGAGAAGCACATTTGAATCTCTCAGTACTACTGACCCAGAGACATATTACTATAAGGAGAAGATGCCTGGAGAAGTTGTTAATGGCTCATGCAGATGCTCTGAGGTGAAAGCCCTCAAGTGAATAGCTGAGTCCAAGCGCAGCCTGGAGCATGGTGGAACACAGAGCTATCACAGGGGGGAAAAAAGCCAACTAGTAGCTACGAGATCATCTTTACCAGTTCCTTCAGTCTTACAAAAGAATAGCTGGATAGCAAAAGCTCAGATGCCTGAGAAACATTCAGCAGCAGTGATAACTGCAGCTCAGAGGCATGCAGCAGCAATGGAGCCAGATTTCAGAGCTGCAAGGGGCATTTCAGTTCAGAAACTAACTGTGTACAACAGAAGGTCCACAGGATGGGCTTCTCCACCTGACCTCATGTTTCTAAAAGGTTTTACTCAACAGGCACCTGCAGGATTTTCAGAGAAGTCAGTCATGAGTAGAAAAGACATCACTCTTGCCCACCACAACTTCAAAGGAGCAAAAGAATTAATATACTAAGTCTTATAGCTCATTACATATATGTCTGTGTATGTGCGCACACATATATATGCACACACATACTTTATGGATCCATACTTATGGATTTGCATGTACAGGATAGAAATAAAAGTTAAAATAAATATTCTTCAGTTTTGTATTTTTGGAGGCTTCTCTTGTGTCCCAAAATAGCTTTTTTTCTACTTCTTAAGTAATTTGCAGAAGATTTTGCTTATGAGGTGGCAATGAAACCCGTATTTTCCCTGAAGCACTGGAAAAAGAACTGACTGCTGCTCCCAGGGTATCAAAATTGATTTGTAATATCTACTGCAATACCTATTCTGCAACCCCAAAGATATCACAAGAGTTATGAAATGGAACAAATCTTTAGCCCTAGCTCCCACAGAAACCTAACATCAAGAGCAATCTGAACAGCACAGCATAGACATGAAGAGTCAAATCTTGTCTTCTGCACTCTCATAGGGCTGCAGAAGGGCCAAAATTAAGTAGAAAAATCATGCTTTAGTTGTGCAAAGGCAAGGCAAGTGAGGAAATGTTTTTGTGCATACATGACGCTTGGATAACATGAGGTATAACTAGGTAAGGACCAAAGAATTTAATCCACTAATTATGGACTTTGATAGCCTATAGCATTGCTTTTCAAGACTTTTCAAATGCTCATATTGCAATTCATGTGCTCAGGGACAACACAGTTCAGGAATTTCGACACACTTGCAGCATCATCTCACTTCGCTTTCTGGTATTTGTCTTGCAGTAGGCCTCAAAGTGTGCAAAATGTAGAAGACCTACCAACAAAGCGAAGACTGTAAAGCAGGCGGAGGGCTGGTCCAGCTCTCTGGTTTGCAGACAAACCCAGCCAGGCTGGCCAACGAGGAACAGGACCACGGTTTTCCTACTGTATTTCTTACCGATTGTTTCCAAGTATTTTCAATGTCCAGACTTTGCAGGCTTCCTCAGTGACAGAGGAGGAACATTTTGAGGGTCTGCTTTTTTTCATAAGCTTCCTCCTAGCCTGAAGATAAGCTTGGTGTGGAAAGTCTGTGCCCCCTTTGGCTGCAATCAGCATTAGCTCCTCAGAGAGGAGGAAAGACCTGGAGCCAGGTTATCAAGCAGCCCACTCTCGTCAGCGATGGTCAAGCCGCTATCAGGCCCGTGACCGAGCCCCCCAGTTGTCCGGCAGACACCGATGAAACAATCAACTGTGCTGCGCAGAAATCTGCTAGAAAAGACTCCCTCTCTGCCTGTCTATCAGCGACCAGATTTCAATGAATGCAGCTATTATGCATTTTAACTACCAGCCATACGCCTGGTCCGGTTCCCAACAAACCCAAAGGGAACGGTGTTATTGACTTAAGTGGGAGCAGAGGCAGGCCCTTCGCTGCTCTGCGATCTAGCAACACTACAGCTTGCTAGTGCTTAGCCAAGAGCGCCGTACGTGAAGTCAGGGAGTTTACTCATGAGAGTGCTTCCTCTGACACGTATGTGTTTGCTGGGCTGAGCTGGCGGCTTGCTCCAGCCCAGCTCTGCCGAGATGCAGCAGGGGTCTGTGTGATACTCTGCTCCCTGGAGAAGAGGGGTTTTCTGAAACAACTTCCCCAGAAGTGTTTTGCCAGGACGGGTTCAGGACACGAGAGCATGGAGGCCGTACACGAGCCACGCGGCCACACCTGACCAGCTAACACTGCATGGCTCAGCAGAAACGTTTCAAACAAACAACATATTCCTAAAATGAATCGTATCGGAACAAAGCTTTCTCATGAAGCTTGTGCTTCTGCAAGCCACATATTTTCCTTGGCACTCCTCCAGGCTTAAAAGCAGATGTAAATTTACCAAGGCTCAGATACAGCAACTTCTTCTCCCTCGATCGCCAAAGAAAACTTACAGAAAATAACCCACAAAACCTTTACCATTTGAAACAGCAATGCCAACAGCCATTACTATGGAAATAGGAGAATGAATCAGGCACGGGAGTGAGAAGCAACTTCTTCCCCAGCTAACTGCACAGCCACCAGCAGTGCTGCAGCACGAAGCTGGCTCTTAGCTGAAAAGAGGGGATGCAACGCGGCTTCAGCTGAACACTTAATGACTCAAAATGTTTAACGCAAAGGTGCACGTGCAGATGCACATCAAGCAATTGCTGGGTTTTCAACACTAAAAAGGCTCTCCAGTATCAAAACATTGCAAAGCACCGCTTGCTGATTTCTGCAGCTTTCTCATCGCTTGGCCAGCCCCCTTCTCCCTCCGCCAGCGTCTGCCATCACTGAATGAGGGTGGAGGTACTCAGGACTTCTCTGAAGGCACTGGACGCTTCCTTGAAAGCCTGAGACTCAAGGACCTCCCTTGAAAGCCTCAGACTCAAGGACCTCCCTGGAAATCTAAGTGCTGATGTTAGAAGAAAGCAAAGTTTGCTGCTAGATTTCACAGCATACTGCAGCTAAGATGTCGGCAGGTCTGCGCTCTGGGCAACCGCCCACCTGGGACTGGAGAAAACCAGGAGTGACACCTAGTCTGGTCAGCTGCTCTTCTGGGGGCTTTCTTCTGGTGGGCCTCCAGGGAGACCCAGTTCAGCAAACCCGCTAGAAACAGCAAAACCCAATCCCGCGGGTGTGCGGTTTCATGTAACAGGATACCCCTCCAACCCAGACGTGCAAGTCCACCGAAGGTCTGACTAGAACGCATTACTTCAGTCCTCCCTTACTCATCGCGTACAACCCAAGCCCCAAATATTAACGACTCAGCATGTTTTATCACAGTAGCATGTACACTTTCAATCATCATTAGAGACGAGGAGGGTCTAGGCTCAGGCACCACGCCAGGTTAAGCAAAACTTTCCATGAGGAAAGCTATTTGTTTTCTCCCAGAGCTGCGAGGCTTGGCAAGAGGGAAGGAGGGAAAAGCTCGCCCAAGCCAGACCGAAGTGTAGACAGTGTTACTGGACTTTGCAGACTACCTGCATGTTGTTCTAATGACATCTGGACTACTGGAAATCACCGAGCGCACTCCGGAGTTTTCAAAGGCGTAATTGTGGCAGCAGCAGACTAAACTTAATGCCTCAAGAGCCAATCGCTTTAATCATGAAGCTGAGATGTATGAAAAAGGATACATTTCAGCAAAAGAATAATTCTGTCTGCTATGGTTCCTGTTCAAATAAACTATATCACCAAACCACGTGCATTTGAAGAATATAGAGGAGTGAAAAAAAGAACATATGGTTTAGAGGCAAAAAACTTTCATGTATACTGTATAGGAGATATATGGACTTGTCAGACATCTAACAGTTCAACACTGTAAGCAATTCATGGGAATGACATTAGCAATAGCTCATATTACATCCAGGAGTTACAGCTTTTACTGCAAAAGTTATTTTTAAAAGAGCCATGTTTAAAATGAAATGGCTGGCAGGGCTGCAGCTTTCAGTAACACTTTACCTGTGGTTTTGCCACTTTTACATACTTATTGGGGGCTTAATGTTCCCAATTTACCTTTTCAGAGTAAAATAAAAGTTGCAATGAGTGCATTCATTGGCACGGTGCTATAAAACTCACAGCTGTGCAAAGACAATCACAAGAACAAAAGCCTCCTTGTTCTAAAAAAGATGATGATGTGGTTCTGATACTTTCTGTTAGCCACATATCTAAACATCAGATACCTTCATTTATGGCCTATGTATTTTCATCTTACTACACAAAGATTTATAGATCCGATCAAGTCAAGATCAGGATAGAGACCTTTATGAAAGCGTCCGTGTGGAGAGGAGGAAGCTAGATTAATATACAAAACTTCAGACAAGAGATCTGTCTTTCAGATATTGTTATTCCAGTTCTGGCTCCTACACAGGTCTCAGGGCGTTATGGAAAACAGTTTTTCAATGGCGGGTGGAACCCTGGCCCCACTGCCGGCAATGAGAACGTGCCGCCAATTTCAACGTGGCTGGGACTGCATCTCAAAAGTTGAGATTAGAACCCAGGCAAAGCTCGAAGGATCCGAGATCTTCTTCAGCTTCAGTACTCAAGCATACTTTGATTAAGGAGCCCTCCAGGATGCTGCTCTGCTTTCAATAAAAAACTGCTTTTGTAAAGTTCTGTGCATTAATGTAACAAATGGGATCACAGCATGTACAACACACCTTGAAATCTGCTGAGAACGTCATACATTTTTCCTGTTGGTACCAATGTGTTTCCCCCTTGCTTTTTCAAAATAGCTTCATTTTCATCTGTAATGAAAACTACTTTCTTTGATGTTTCTAACAGCAGGAAATAATTTCACAACTGATTGTCATTCTGCTGCAGGTAAAAAATGTAATAGCTTGTGGGAGTGCCAGTTACAAACTGAAAAATGTTTCTTGGCATTAGCATGCCTAATTGAACTCTCTCCATCCTGGTGAAATAAAAGATTTGGAGCTCAGTTCTGTGTTCCACCCAGGCTACACTAGGTCCAGGAAAGGGAAACGGGGATAAGGAAGGTGATTTCAAGTCACCTTTAGCATCTCCTGTTGTGAGCCTGGCCAGTTCCCAGCTGCCTGAACATCCTGAAAGCTGTGTGAACTTACACTCCACCGCCTCTGGCTTGAGGTTTCGTCTACCACTAAGAAAAGCACTTAAAATTTGGAAAAATTATCTGAGCTTCCCTGGTCGACAGAAAAGCAGCAGGATTAGTTCAAGAGCAGACTAGCACAGCTTTTGACCCAAGTACTAGTTAGAGGGATGGAGAGAGGAGCACATTCAAAAGTGAGATATAAATTAGATAAATTTTCACATCCCCTTGAGAGAACAACTGGTTCACGAGACCAGGAAGAGTTCTCATCAGCTTGTAGCTTCCCCAAACAGGCCATCTCTTTGGGCAATGCTAATTCCACTTCACACCTCAAACGGCTTGCACAGCACTTCAGACTCATCGATCCCCAAATAAAATGTTTTCTCTTAAAAGCTGTTACTGCATGGACTTGTACTGAAGAGGTCCCTCAAGGCTGCCTGTCTAAGGATTTTCTATGAGCTCCACCACCCTAGCACCCCACACTATTCCCAGGTTAGATCTGAAAGGGGAATGTCACGTAACCTTCACTGTCTAGGGCAGGGGTGGCACACGTACACGGAGCCAGCGTTAGCCCTGCCGTGGTCTGCCAGGGTGCCCCAGCACCCTGCAGGTTGCTGCAAGAGCTTCTGGAAGGAGACACCCCCTCCATGGGCAAAGGACCATGGGCTCCTGCAGAGAACCAAAACCAGGCATAAATGTCACATTTCAACCGCTTTTAATCAAATCTTGGTGTGAAAGCAGCAAAGGGAGTCAGCCATCATCTTTGTTAGGAGGTTGAACTCAGAATTATTTGAAACGAGTGCTGGTATACAAGCCAGATACCTTTCAATATCAAGAGCATAGCCATAATATATCAGGTATCACTTTACAGGGTGAGTTTTAAATATGTTCTACAAGTTGAATCATATATTCACATACTGAAATGGACAGTGCATTTAATGAGTAGCCCAGGTGGCTACTGCAGATTTTGATTTAAAACAAGGTTGCCAAGACCAAAACTTATTTGCCAAAATGGAAGTCTCTTCGGGTGCTCCCTTTATATGACTTCAGCTGCCCACCATTACCGAAGCAGAAAAATGTCATATACAGGATATGTATTTATATAAACTCACTGACTGGTTTTTTCCATCTACACTCTGCAGTATAGATGGTCTGTATTTGGAAATACTCCAGACCAAAAGGAATGAATATTGTTTTGATCCCATAAGCTGAAACCAAAAAATTTCTGTTTATACCTGGTCCAAGATTGCTAGATATATATTGGATACATAAATCAAACCTCCCCAAAGTGGTAAACAAGCAACCAAAATTTTACCAAATATAATCCGGCATAATCGGTTAGGTATTTTATTTGTCTGGTAGTTCCATAAGTATCTTAGATGTCTATACCTCCTCACACTTCATAAGTACTTTCAGGTAAAACTGCAGGTATTAAATAGCTACAAGACATGTGAAGATACACTTTTTTAATGGAGTGATGCTTTGAGAAATTAATTTTTAATATCATTAAAATATTTCATTACTTTTAAATTACTTTAGGGATGAGGGAAAGAGTTGGTATACTTAGAGTAGCAGGCAAGGAAAGCAGTCAAGTATATCTGACCTCTCTCTGGCTTTCATATTGTTCACAGGTGTAAAGACTGAAAAAATACTGAAAAAAGTTTAAATCATGCTGTACGAAGGGATCTGAACTGAATCATTGAGACAACAACTTATAAGGAGGTAGAGCAGCAATCTACTTAAAAAAAAAAGAGTAACTATCCTTAATGGGTATGATTTGATATTCTGGTTTTCAGAATATGGTCATAAAGCACAGATATCCCACCTACCCCTCCAACAAGGAAAACACTTAAAGATGGGTGTGATTCTAACAAGAAACAATGGCGATGGCTTAAAAGCTCCTATTCCCAAAAAACTCAAGCACATGAAGAATGAGCTGCTCCTATTTGCTATGAGCCACTCCGCAAAACCCAATCTCCCTTATTCCATAGTTACGGCCAGAGGTCCGAATGAAACGGCACCAGGCACAAAGGCTTTGCGTATGTGGAGTGCTTTGCCTTTTCAGTGCAGATGTCGGTGAACAGCACCTACCAGGACACCAGGAGCAATTACTGGTGGTTTCCAGGCAGTCATTGTAGTGGCCAAACTGCCCTTTGAGACTGTGTGAGGCAGCCCAGATGTCATCCTTCCATAAGGGGATTTTTTACCAAGGCAGGGTGAGTTGATCAGATAGTTGCTGGGGAGGATAAGATGACCTCAGATGGGGCTTCAAGTCACACTTACTCTGGCCTATGGGTGGGCTGCTGCCAGCCAGAGCAGTCCCGCTGCACTCCTTGACCTGCAGCAACAGGCCTCCTGCCCCTCTCATGGGCTGCACCCAGCTATTGGACCCGGGGGCTGCGGTTCCATGAGCTGACCCAGCGGAAAACTACGCGGGTTTCGCTATTTTTGGCAGGTTAATTTTCCATTAGCCTGCTCTGCCGCTCCATAATCAATTGATAAGACTGAAAGGAAGCAGCAAGAACATGTGGCTAAGGGCAAGATGGATCGAGGCCACCCCTTCCATGGGAGCCTGCAGTTACATCAGATTAAGTGTAATGTGAAACCAATGTCTGTGCTGGTGGTGGTAAGGTTGCCTCCATGAAACGCGTATAGCATAGACCTAAACGGGCTTCCAGCCTGACTCACAGCTTCGTGCTTTGTGTCTGAGGCATGCTGGGGCTCTGCATGGTTCAAGCAGAGGGTCTTGGCCAGCACAAGTCCCACAAGACATGCTTCCTGCCTTCAGCCCCTCTGCCGCATACTTTCTCTCTCGACTGCCCAAGTACTGGGACAAATAAGAAGACGGTAGTAGTCCACTCCTGATTTCTGCAAGGGCTTCATTTTGTCAACACAAAACAGAGAGTGGATGATCTTTTCTTCAGGCGGTGAGATAAGGCATAGATAGGAAAGGGCAGCTCACATGGGTTACGCTCCATCAGCGTGACCCAAGACAAACCTAAATATCAGTTTAGACATAGAAAAGGGACTTCCTTTGGTTACCATTTCTGATTACCACCCTTAGAGGGAACTGGTGGTGTTTAATTTTTTGGAACTACATAAGTTAATCTTTTTCTATTATATACTGTTACCATGATTGTTATGTCTATGAATTCTTTCGTGGTCTATAGTTCTTGTGGTCAGCCACAGAACGATTTTGATAGCCTGCTGGATGCCAAAGGGAAGTATATCTGGATTTGGCTGGCTTAAGAGATTTTCAAAGTCAACTTTAAGTATCAGTGCAGATGTACGTGGTGGCTTCTACAATTACTTCTGATTATCTGTCAGAGGACTAGTGTGCATGTGTGTCCAGAAGAGGGGATGGAAGACAGATGGGGGTAAAGACTAAACCATTTATGCTTTGTCAGAGAGAATGAGCATTGCTGAAAAAACTAAAATCTCTCTCTCAGACCACATGGTAGCAAAGTTCATCTGTTCCTCCAGGAGAAACCTGAAGTAGACATGGCTGAGGAGCTTCACCCTTCATCCCTGAGCCACAGTCCCATCTCTCCAGCAGAGACCTGCCGAAGGCAGCTTTCATAGTGCTGTCAGAGAACTGGTTGCTGGATTTTGGAGAGGTAAGGCAGAAAGACTGCCCATTTCTTGTGCTTTTCTAGAAAGACAGTTATAGTCTAGGTTTAGATTTTATCTGTATTCTCTTCCTTCCATAGATAACGTCTGGTTTCTCTCTAAACCAAAACTTAGGCATGGCTTTTCGTTTTGGTTAGTGGACATTTCTCATTTGGTTTGTTGAAATCTTGCTCCTTACAGCATAGATATGTGGTAAAAATGCATGCTATATGAAGAAAACCTTGTCACAAAAGATGTGTTGTGCAAAACTTTAGTGAACTGAACTCCCAATTAGGAAAAATTTCCTAGACCTGTCTATCATGCAACCAATAATAACTTCTGTTGAGAAAAGTAATTTTCCCAGAGTTGAAAAGCAAAAGGCTGCTACTCAAGCTCCAAAACATTCATTTGTAATCCTAATTCAATGAGTATCGTGCTGTTTGAAATAGAATGACTAAATGTCCTTTTTTAAAAAACAGTGCAATGAATTGTCTTTAAATTCTCCCTGAAAGACAATCACATTCAGATGTTCCTTGGCACCAATTAGTTTCAATGCAGCCATTTCAAAGGCATTTCTTCTTCAAATAGCATGGTATGTTATATAAAGTTATGTGGCTAGTGGAAGGGAACTCACGTACTCCATTAAGGTGAGGGTCCAGAATACTACTGGGATACTTAGCAGCAAGTGCTAAATCACAGTTCAGTGAGGTCACATAATCAAATTCCAGATTATCCCTTTTATTACGTTCGACTAATAAATCTTTGGAAACTAGAGTCTGACAAGTTCATCACAGCATTTTAACTTTTCAGTGGTGCGTGTAGAATACATATACATATAGAATCTTACAAAAGCAAAAAAAAAAAAAGCAGCAGCAAGTCCACAATAAGAAGAAAAAGTAGTCTTAACGTCAGATGCCACCAGACTGAAAAGTTACGCTGAAAGATGTGCCTCCATTTTTAATTTGAACTTTCTCAACTGAAGTAGAGCAGTTTATTATGTAGTTCCAGTGACCAGATTTGCACATCAGACATTTCACTGCATTATGGATGGGACAATGTTAAATATGTTTTCACTGCAGTTCCACAGGTCACTGGCATGGGCATAAGCCAAGACCATACAGTTAAGATTATTGCAACATAGGTATCAGTCATGCAGCTAGCTCTATGGTAACTGACAGCATTTAATGCTTAGATAATATAGTTTCATTATCGCAAACGAAATTAAGGAGCCCTTTCCCATATAGAGACAATCCAAGCAAAAGTCCACACCATTCTACCAGGCTGTTAATTGAACTTTTTTCCACCAGGATTCAAAAGGAGGAGGGGGTTAAGGGAACTCACTGATATAGCAACATGGCTGAACGCAAACCTACGCTGCGGAAGACTTACCATCATCCAGGTACATCTGGTCCAATTCCTCAGGTTCTCGCTTGATCGTTACAGGAATAGGGGCCAAATTATGATTACTTTCCTCATGCAACTCTGGCAATGACAGTGGTTGGGTTGTTGGAGACTCATTTCTGTGAACCTTCGGCAGTTGCTGCTGCTGTTGACCCATTATGGATGAGTGAGTTGGACTGCAGGACTGCAAATAGGTTGGCTCTTGGGTAACAGATGGAACTGGAGAAGAGGGACTGTTGGGATAGAGTGTTTGTTGATAACCAAGGGGACAGCTACTGCTCAGATGTTGACTCACCTGCGGCTGCAGCATGATGTGAGATGATTGCTCGGGGGAGCTTGGGTGTACAACTATAGACCTTGGCACTTCCTGTATAGTGGGGACACCTCCAGCGGGCTGCTGAAGTCCGAGGTGACTGTGGCCCGGGTTGGGGATGCACTTGTAAGGAGAGGACGAAAGGTCGTGCAGCTTGGGGCTTGCGTTGGGAGAGGGTGACATCACGGCGTTTCTCTGCTGACAGGAGGCAAAGCCAGCCACGAGGCACGAACCAGGATCAGGGGGCATCATGATCTGCTGGCTGTAGTATGGTTTAGAGAGAGGGCTTAAGCCTTGGTTCATTGGTCCACAGGTTTGAGCAGGCTCATAGTCATCTGTGGGTTCTGTTTTTATAATTGGAACTGTTAAAAGAAAAAAGTTTTAAATAAACATGAATTGCGTATTGGTATGATCAAGTTGGCTTGTGGCTAGGATACCCTTTGCAAAACAAACAACGTCTTGAATAAGACTCTGTGTGTCTTTTGCCTAGTTCTCCCACCCTATAAAAAAAAATGAATGAGTCATCAGCACAAGAAAGTCACAGCTGGTTCTAATATTGAAAAGGACTATTTTCTTTGGACTCTCCTCCAGCACTAATGTGCTATAAAAATCTATTTGCAAATAGCTGTGCTTCAGTGGAAGCTTTGGACCCAAGGGCTCCATGGATTTGTAGTAATCAAAGCAAGAATTTTAACTTGGATATACTACTGCATTTCTACGGCTACTGATGGCCCATTTGATAAATGCCTGCACATTCGGTAAACTGGAGCATAATAAGGTAGAGATGGGGCTTTCAGAGTTCAGTGAAAGTGAAAATGCAAAGATATATGACAAACTACTATGTACAAGAAGTTTTCAATTATAAGGGTATTTTTGAAAGAGTAGGGTTTGATTTATTTAGTTTTTACATGATTTTTACATGTGTTTAATCTTACTAACCAGCCAATGGGTGTAAAATATTCAATAAGTGGCATCCAACTCACAGCGATTCTAAGTTGGATCCAAACTGCTAATGCCAGCTCCTAACAAATGTTAACTCAGTCTCTGGCTACCAAGAAAAACTGACTCCTATTCTAGACCTCTGCTTGCTCAAAAGAGGCTCTCATTGAGCTGTCAAGCCATGTCACTAAATACCACCAGCACATGGACAGAATGTCTATGAGAATCAAGTCAGTCATGACAAATGTAGAGCTGCTTTCTCAAATCAGAGAAGAGATCCTTACTCAGATCAAAGTGTCTTTTTCACATCGGCTTTCTCTCTCAAATCAGAGAGGTGCCTTTGCTGCTTCTCCTACAACATATGCAGTGCACAGGTAAAAGAAACCTGTTTTCCCTATCAGCAAAATTATAAATAATAGGGCCAAGCTAGTCTGTAGATGTGTGTTTTCTAGCCAGATGCAACTCTAATGCATACAACTATTGAGTATGGATGCACAGTGTCATATATCTTCTTTCCCAAAAAGAGAACCACAGGAACAGCCGTCGCTTGAAGGTGCTGTTGGAAATTTACGGTGACACCAGAGAATCTCTTTCAGAATATTAGAATAACTGACCCGTTGTGGCACAAAGTTATTAATGAAACATCTTTGCACAGCTCAGCTCAGAGCGCATGCATGTTGCGTGAGTGTCTCTGACTCTATTTTTATTTGCATGTGTTTTACAAACACCCTTATACATTCTCCAGCCATTTACTATGGCTAAGCCCTAAAAATGCACGTGTGTGCATGTGTACATATAAAACCTCTTTTAACACTCACAAATTTTGCTGCTGGTGAATGCACTTCACTACCCTTGTTTTACAATCCCCTAGCCTCTTGTTAACTTTGCTCCTCTTATGTTCTTTTACATATAGATGCTTGCAACACTTGTTTCAAGATTGCTAGCACCCCTAGTAAAAACATGTCTATATATGTAACAGATGCACAGGTGCTGCTCAAGATGAATGTGCTAAGGATAATGGACTGTCATTGAATTCCTCATAATCTTATTTTCACCTGCTTGCGTGCTGCGCACTGGCTAGCAGGGCTACTAACACACTTGGTTGCAGAGAAGCAGATTCCAGGTTCGGTGACAGCTTTATAAAACCAATATCACACCCTTTATGAAAATGCAAGACCAAAGAAACGCACCTAGATAAACATAGCAGCTCAGATATTGTAAGAAAATACCTTTAACAAGTTCCTGAGCTAGCAAATATTCTCACATGTTTTATATTAGGTTCACTGTACTAGCACTAACCACAGCACAGCTGGAAATATGATGGTTGTTGAACACTGAATTTCCCCAATATATCACTGTTATAGAAACACCTGTGCTAAATAATTCCAAGCTCAACCACTGGCAATTCAACTCCAATAAACCCTGGAGTTGTCTGACTTGTTATAACCTAGGAAAGGGTTATAGCCCTGGTGGCACGCAGGCTGGAGGCTTTAAAGAAGGCAGGTTCCTGGTCTCAGGCTGATTTTTCATTGTAGCTCTTCTACGGCACACCATTGCTACTTGGTTTATCAGGCACTTTTTTGTCACTTCACTTTGAATTTTTTCTTTATAAAAGCGATGCCACAGGGCCTATTTGGAGGTCTGATTAGTGGCCATGAACATTGGGAATCTGTTTTCATATGTTGCTACACTGAAATACACCTGCTGCAACCAACAGAGGATAACCAGTAAGTCCTGCTCTGCACTGGGCAAAGGACTGATGGGTGGAAGGGACTCTATTCCAGACCTGTTAGTCCACAAACTCTTTTGGAGATGGTGACAGCAACCAAGGACATTCCTGGCTGCCCCTAAATTCAGAGTTCAGAGAGAAAACAGAGACTGGTGTTAATTACAGGACCAGTCAGGGTAAGTCACAGTAGCTTGTTTGCTGATGGCAGGTTAGTAGCCAGAGAGGGAAACATGGAGAGCTATGAGATTAAGTGGGACCTCCACTTTATTTGACATCTGGTTTACATTGTCCCCTTGTATTGCTCTGAACTGATACTGCTGAGCGTCAGTTATTTCATGTAACGGAAAATAAATTGTCTTTAAATGGACAGATACTACCTGCACTTAGGCTTAGAGGTGTCTGAACTTGTTAACTGAATTGTCCCCATTACCTTTTCTAATGTGTTTTTTTGACACAGTAAAAAAGTCTCCCCTTGCTAAGTATCATACATTTTGTTTGTATGCTAATCTCATCACTATAATAGGTATCCCACTGAAAGACAGAAAATGTATTAATGCTGAAATGGTGAAGGGGCTTGTATCTGACTTTTCAGTGCTTTGCCATTTGTATATCCATTTAACACTGTGCAGAGTGAATGTATGGATCTTACCACGCTGGGATGGCAGCCACTCGCTCCCCTCACAGGGTACCAGTTTGGAGAAAGTAGCTCTGTAAGATTTTTTTTTTTTCCCCCTGGAGAGACCATTACTAATGACCCAGATGATCTGGAATCAGACCTGCAAAGCTGAGCATGTCAGCAGAAACATAAGACATTAACACTTCCCTTTCTGGCTAGACCTCAACTTTTGTATTTTACATGAAGAAGTATGTTACTTGACTTGTGGAGGACATATACCACAAATTGCTACATTATACCAGTTAACAGTTTATTTATGACACTCTATCCTGTATCTGCTTCTCTCCAGCCTATGTAACTTCACCAAATGGAGTAACAAAGGCCAAAAATCTTTGCCAACGTTTGTACTTCCAAACTCAACTCAAACGAGCTGTGGGTCTGACCTCCTGGTCATTCTGAAAATACTTTGAATGTGTCAGAAGTTGGTGTAAATCACCTTATATTCTTTCTTTCAAAGGGCAACTGTTTACTTCCACTTTGCAAAGGACTGCAGAGGGCCCCAAGGCAGGAGCTGTGGGTATTTCAAGGCACACCTTCCAAAACCAATGCAAGAACAGCCTGTTCCTGTACTCACTGGCTACCCGCTTACCATCATGGTGTCTATGGTGTTACTCAAACAAGTTAAAATATTTGCATGCAATAAGACTACCAGTTCCTAACACACCCTACCTACCCACTGTGTCACTGACTTTTGGGAGGCTGAGACCCTCAGCTGGGGTGAGCAGCTGCAGCTGACTTAAGAGCAGCTGAGGACACAAACCTTACGTGCCAACCTTCACCATTTTCTCCTAGGCAGGAACCTAGTGGGTTCCTCCAGAGCAGCCAGGGCTGATCACCGACCAGCCATGGACCAGCGTTACCGCTTACCTATTGGCTCATGCTTGATTAACTGCAAATCTTTACAGACCCAAGCTAGAAAAAGGAATTTAATTCTCAAATACATCCCTGTGGAGGCACGGTAAGCTAGCTGCCATAACACATATACATTTCCACCGTCACTCACTTGCACAAGTGAATATTTCACATAGGGAGATGCGACATGATACAGTGAGTACAGTTAATTTTCTCAGGATTAATATTTAACAGAGAACAGTATTAGCCTGACTAACTTCTGGCTCAAATATTTCAAATCTTAAATGACTTGGTAAAAACCTGCCAGCTGAAAGAGACACTCCTAGTCACACAGCAGGCCTGGACTGGCAATTAACTGAAAAGCCCTACAGCTGTTCAGAATCCGCAAGCACTTTTAGCAGAAACCGGACTATTTCTTAAATTGAGCAGAGCCATATCAAATGGCAACAAGCATTCTGTCTCAAAGCTGCTCTGTGGTGCTGAGATAACACCCAGTCTTGGAGACTCTCAGATGGCTAGAATGAAAAATTGTAACTGAATTTGCCATACACTGAGATTTGCCAATAATAATTTTCAGCAATGAAGCCAGAATTTGTGAAATTGTAAACACAAAAGAAAAAAAAGTTCTTACATACGCTCAGACTCCAAAGTAATGTTACTCGTTTAGGAGACCCTACTCTGGTGAAGGATCAGGCCCTTGCCATAAAAATGAAAAAAATGAGTGCAAGTTCGGTTGGTATGGTGAATTTTTAAATGCTTGTTACTTCACAATGCATTATATCAGCCAACAGACGATTTTAAATAGTCCTCGATTTTGAATATTAAAATATGACAGAGCTCACACTTCTAAATTAGTCTGATAAGCAACTTAATCTGTGCTAATTGGTCTTCAGTGGTTCGACGATGCCTTCTTAGACTCTGGACTCATGTCATTATGTCATCTAATTTAATATGAAGTTCTGAGAACTGCGCGTTGGCAGCAGCCCTGGCTATAAATCAAAGCTTCTTACTCAGAGAGACCAGGGTTATGACATCATACCGAGGCACTGGATGGAAGACAATGGTCCTTCTGTGTGGGTCTGAATCTGGGAGAAATATTTCAGCCAGTTCTGCAAGCCCACGTTTAAATGAAAGGCCTTTCTAGCAGGTAAAAAGTTAATATATCAAACCTTGAAGAAAAATAATAAATCACGCACATTCAGTAAAGGGAGTCAGAAAGTGCTTAAATATAAATTATACGTATTTTTGACAATTCTAACAAGTCTGTTTGCTTTTACACTTTAGCAACCCAGATGGGTTTTTAAACTTTTTTTTGGGGGGTGCTATTAAAATATGTGAACTGAGAAAATATAATCATATAAATTAAACAGATGTTTATCCTGATTAACATTAAACTAACAAATTCCCATTTCCACATAGTATTATCAATGCAGACATTTATGGCACTATAATATGTTTATTTTACCCTTAGGTTTGATTGAACCTATCAAACAAAATAGCCACCTTTCACAGCGCAGACTATGATGTAGTTCCCTGGCACCAGCACACAGATTTTGGTTAGCATATGAAAACCAAAACACTACTTTTTTCATCATGTGCACACACACTTTTCTTCAACTTCTGGACTAAACGTCTCATAATTGGTAAGGATTTGGGATGAGCTTTCAAAGAGGGTTGAGGAGTTAGGTGGCTAAATCTCCATTACTGAGCTGAGCTCTAAAATGCTGTTTGTGCTTTTGAAATCCTCCCCCATGAGTCAGTTTTGAGCCAGGCAGCACACCCTCTTCACCACGAACCAGACGTTCCTTTAGGAGACGCTGTGCAGGTCATCCCAGCTGCTGCCGCTGCTCTGCTGCGGGCCAACTGGAGACATGGTTAGGGATGTGCACACATCTCCGTGTATGGCTTAGCCACTCTGGATTAGTGCAAAGACAAAATCCTGGCCGTTGCGGCAGCATCGGCCGGATCCAGCAGGCTTGAGCAGAGCAAGGACCTCACCCCTCGTTCTGACTCTGGAGCAGTCTGGTGTTGGGGAGAGGCAATGGGCTGGCCGCCCTCAGAAACTATAATCCCTGTTTTGTAACACCAGGACAGCAGTGGCCGAGCAAAACTTTGTGAAATGCCCTGCCAATGTAGCTGAAGCAGTGGCAATCTCAGTGACAAGGGATTGGCACTCAACCCCAGGGATCTCCTGAGACAGTCACTACAGGGGCCTTTGCAGATGCTGTCCGTGAACTGGATGTTTTCCCCTATGCACCAATTCAACCAAAACATTTTTTAAAGGTCAAGCTTCTATCAAGCCTTTGCTTTTTAGTTAATAAAACCAGAGCACAGTGATTCAGAAACAAAAGGAGCCTCATGCTATCAAGAAGCTGTAGGCAGCACACATGTGCGACTGCAGCTTTTATCTATGCAAGTATCTGCACTCACTCACCCTCTCTTGATGGTAACACTGCTACTGGTACTACTCATCAGGAAGGCTACCTCTAACACATGCCTGCCTGCCCTCTTTGGGTTTATGAGTATATATTCTTATAGGATCAGATACATATGTACAGATTTATACAAGAACAGCCTCCAGGTAGATGGAAGCCTTGCACATACATCTCAGCCTATAATCTCGGCCAGTGCCATTATCTGATTAGAAAGTGCTTTCCAGCTAACTCATTTACTAAATGCTTTTCAACAGCTGTTAAACTATTAGGTTATTCAATGCATATTTATGAGACAGAAGATTATATATGGTAGCTTGGTGCATACACTTAAACTCGGTGGGGAGGAGTGAAAGGTAGGTGGAAGGCATTTGGGTTGTGTTAGTACAGAAGATATGCATTAGCTTTCTTTCAAAAGAAAGGGGCAAAATTCTTAAAAGGCACGATTCATTTTCCATCATAACACCTGATTAAATCCTACAATGTTGAAAAGGATATAGCAAGTCCTGTGGTATATGCCCGCTTAGGCTGCTCTACTGCTGCTCCCATGGCGCAGCACCTGGCTCCACCACTGCCTTGAGCTGGAGGTTTAACTGTGCACAGCGCCCAGGCTGCACTGGCCAAGGCTTTCTATGCTGTTTCTGTCAGACACATTAAAATTCACTGGGGTGAGGTCTTTTTTGATGATGCGGCACAACATTACACCATCAGCACTGACACTACTCCTGCTCTCCCAATGAGGGGAGGAGAATAGGAAAGCAGGGACCATGGGCAGGGGTCCTGCAAGGCAGCAGCGTGGGGGCAGCCTGACGCTCCTCATCCCTGGCAGTCCTGCGGGAAGCTCTGCGAGGCCAGGCTGACAGGAAGGCATCCTTACTGCGCCAGTCCTACACCCAGATCCACCCTCTCCCGAGAGGGGTTTGGACCCAGCTGACCTCAGCCATCTCGGCTCTGACATGGTTTTTGTCTTCAGAGACGGATGTTGTTCCTCCCACAGCCAGGAAAACACATCCTCGCCCACGCATTTCACCTCCAGCAGCTGCCACCATCACTGCATCCCCTTCAGGATCAATCACTGGGCTAGATTAATTATGGTGATCAGCTACTTGAGGAGAACAAAAATAAGCATCTCCTGTAATCCAGCCCATGTAATTCTAAACCCCCTTCTCCCTCACACAAGTTTCACCTTTTGGCTTTTAAGCTAATTGGAAGATCCTAAAGCCCCACACTTGCTAACATATGCATGTGAAATCACTGGAATAAGGGAGGGAGTCCTCGAAATACTCATGCAGAGGGGTTCGGTGACCGAAACTATAGGCTGGATTTTGCATCAGAAGGCGAATATTTGAAAAGGGAGGTACTGCCAAAAGACAACTTTATGCACTGGAAGTTAAGTATTATGGGTGATCATTGCTGCTGCGATGGAGCCTGCTGGTCAGACACAGCCAGGGGCTTCTGTATAGGGCTCATCCACCCCTGCCTGTCGCAGGGACATCACACAGGTAATGCTCCTTCTTGGCCTTCCAGATGAAGATGGAGCACCACATAGTGAGGCGGAGTTTTGCCTCTAAAGAGCAAGACGACTGCATCTGCAGGTCGGATGCGGCTGGCTAGGGTCCAGCCGACGTCTGAAATGGGATGTCACCTGGATGAAGTGTGGGCAGCCCTAGTGGGGACCCAGCAACTGGGAGCAAAAGCACCTGAGGGTGTAACGCTGGTGGGCGTAATGCATGTCTCCTCCGCTCCGCTGCAGACCTCGTGCAGCTGCTGGAAGGGAGCAGAGGGGCTGATGCGCCCAGCGATGATGAATTTTGTGATCCTCTTAAACTGAAACAGGACTCCGACAAAATCTCACCTGCTTTTTGTTACTCTGTTAAATGTCAGAAGTAACAATCAGCCACCTAGCAGCCAAAATGAAATAAACTGTAACAGCACATAGTGTAAAAATGAACAAACCGTGATTCATATTTTCCCCTAAAATAAAAAAAAAAATACCCTGGGGCCAACCTTTCCCCGCATCCCTCCTGTTGCCCTGCCCTGATCTGCACAGGCTTTGTGGCAGCTGGGCTGCTCCTTGGGCTGGATGGAAACACTTCCAGCAGGTCCGAGGCTTCAGGCCTGGCTCGACCACGCTCGGTCCCCTCGCACACGGCCCCGGGAACACGGCACTGACCTAAGGTGGGCCTGGGTGTAACGCACTCCTTCTGACCTCCATGACTCTTCCTCCGGCTCCCCAGGCTGGCTGCAAGGCGCTGCCCACCGTGGCAGTGCCATGGTCATGTTGCATGCGCTGCGCGTTATGATCCTTTCACAACCCAGGCACTGAATTTGGACCCGCTTCCCCAGCTGCCCTCAAATTACCACCATTTTGCAGACATGGCTAGGCTAATAATTTTGCCAGCCTTGAGCATGAAAATTCAACAAATACTCAAGAGGCGAGAGGTGTCAGGAGATGATCAGCAAAAGACGTTCTCTGTGTCACATGAGAGCGGCAACGCTTTGCATCCTCATTTTCTTGTTTTCTGCTAAGGCGGCCGATGTCACCTTTTAACTTAGAAAGTGAGCTGTGGGCGGAAGAGCTGAGGTGAAACAGAGGCACGGCTGCTCAGTGCAATCACTAGAAAACTGCTGATTGCACTCATCTGTAGGGCAGGCAGGAGATAATTTTAGAGCAGAGGCAGGAAGTCAGGAGGATGCTGACAGCAATGCGCAGTGGGCACTGCTCATGCTTTTCAGAAGCACATCAAGAGCTTCACTTTCACAGAATCACAGAATCATAGCATGGTTTGGGTTGGAAGGGACCTTAAAGATCATCTAGTTCTAAGCCCCCTGCTGTGGGCAGAGACACCTTCCACTAGACCAGGTTGCTCAAATCCCTGTCCAACGTGGCCTTAAACACTTCCAGGGATGGAGCATCCACAACTTCTCTGGGCAACCTGTTCCAGTGCCTCACCACCCTCAAAGTGAAGAATCTCTTCCTTGTATCTAATCTAAACCTACTCTCTTTCAGTTTAAAGCCATTACCCCTTGTCCTATCACTACATGCCCTCGTAAAAAGTCCCTCTGCAGCTTTCTAGTAGGCCCCCTTCAGGTACTGGAAGGCTGCTATAAGGTCTCCCTGGAGCCTTCTTTCCTCCAGGCTGAACAACCCCAACTCTCTCAGGCTGTCTTCATAGGAGAGGTGCTCCAGCCCTCTGATCATTTTTGTGGCCCTCTTCTGGACTCGCTCCAACAGGTCCATGTCCTCCTTATGTTGGGGGCCCCAAAGCTGCATGCAGTACTCCAGGTGAGGTCTCACAAGAGCAGAGTAGAGTGGGAGGATCACCTCCCTCGACCTGCTGGTCACGCTTCTTTTGATACAGCCCAGGATATGGTTGGCTTTCTGGGCTGCAAGCAGACATTGCTGGGTCATGGTGAGCTTCTCATCAACCAACACCCCCAAGTCCTTCTCCTCAGGGCTCCTCTCAATCCATTCTCTGCCCAGCCTGTATGTGTGCTTGGGATTGCCCTGACCCACGTGCAGAACCTTGCACTTGGCCTTGTTGAACTTCATGAGGTTCGCATGGGCCAACCTTTCGTGCCACCAAGCTGTAAACAAGAATACTAAGGCACATCTAGTCACCACAGACAGGCTCTCAGCACAGCTCTGTACCCGCAGATTCAAAGGACCTCCGTCCCCACCAAGTCACTTGTCTACATGGCCAGGTTTTCAGAGGAGCTCAGCAGCCTGGGGGCTTGTGCAGGTGCCTGCAGGGAGGCAAAGAAACTGCAGAAAAGCTGGCTCTACGAGTCAAGGTTGTGCACTTGGAAATCTGGCCCTATGGGCGGCGAAACGCATCTCAAAATAAAAGTTGCCCAGCATATCAACACCACTTTAATAAATACTAGAAGTAGTGGAACGATTTTTTAATAATGCTTTGACAATTAAGAAGCCTGACAGAAACAGAAACCAGAAACCGGAAATACTTTATCATCAACTCTTTGCAAAAGCGTTTTTTCATTCCAGTAAAAGAAACACACCAACTTTCCTTTTTCCATCTTATTAAATATTTCCTAGACAAACTAGCTTGTCTTTGCTTAGTCAAATATCACTACTTGTCTAAATAAAATTCAGAGAAAAATTTTTCTATGTTCACCGTTCTTGACATCAATTTTCATTGGATAACAGAAGTCATAGAGAGCATTCGCTCCTATCTGTGAAAACTAAGTTCTTGAACACGTTTACTCTATTTTGATGTACCTACTTAAAAGAAATCTGAATAAACAGGGATCTAACCCTTATCATTCAGTGTGTTGTTTAAAGTCTTCTGAGCTGGAGAACTCCTTCAGCTTTCTCAGCAGATGAAAGCACAGGATTTAGAACCACAGCATACATGTCTGATTGCTTGTGTGTTTCTTCAGCCTCTCCAGATTAGTTTGTACCTCAAATGTTTGTACCGCTTACATCTAGTGATTTCAGAAGACTATTCCTCCTGTTTGAAATGCATATATGGGCCAATGGTATAATAAATTCATAGAAGTAAAATGATATGCAGTCGTAAGCAGAAATTAAAACCAAGTGTTTTGCTAGAGGGTAGGGTTCACAAATGCAGGGTTCACCAATGGTTTTCCAAAATGTTCTGCTGCACATAACGGAGCCGCAGAGCACGCCTACTCAGAGATGCAGCAGTGGAGGGACTTTAAAAGCCGGATATCCAAGTGTCTGCTCATTGTGCTTTACTCAGACTCCTGACTGCAGCATCCGGTCCTGCGCCTTCCTCCTCACGTTCTGATGGGATGTGGCAATGCAAAACGTATTAGTACTTACCTTATGAGCTGCGGGAATTCACCTGTGCCAGAATGGTATGGAAACTACTTATATTTCTGTGCCAAGCATGTCTAGGGAGGAGTCTCAAGAGCCTACAGCCTGCAGGCTCCAGGACAAAACCGATATGCAATTGCTCAGTGATGCATAATATTGAAGCAAGACTAAAAAAATGACATTACAGTCATTTCTGTACAATATAGGCTAATACAGGATTTGGGGATTGCTCAAATTCAGCAGAACAGTAAATCAAAATTTCAATTAAAAGTGGATTACGAGTACTTAGGTTTACAGTCTGTCCCAAGCCAAAGACTTAAGCAAGCCCGTTTTCCAGACCTTGGCTGTTATTTGTGAAGCCTCTACTTTCTGTTTTGTCTTGTTATTTAAACACTTCATTTACAGAGCAGTAAGATTTTCATTTTTACAGCATTTTTTTCTTTCTGAGGCAGGAACTTGTCTTCACCAAGTAAGTCCCTGCTCTGCAGAACACTTGAGCTAACACAGAGGAAAAGTACAGTCCTGCCATATCTCCGCAGGACGGGAGAAGCCTTACGGTGGCGAAACCGTAACACTCTGCTGGAGAGGGCAGCTTGTGCTGGCTGCATGTCACACAGCTGTACTCCATGGAGACGCTATAGGACCATCCACAGGAGGTGGGATGAATGAGGCCACGTGTCCCTGGATCCACTGGCTGTTTTCCCCTAGGGAATGAGGAGAAACAGGAGCTACAGGAAAAAAAACCCTATTGCTCTGCGGTCGGGGTGGGAACCGCATAGCGAGCCCATGGTTCTCCCGCTGGTCGCACCACCTGCGCGTGCCCACGCCCACCCCAGGAGCATGGCCAGCGGGCTCGCACAATATTTAGGCTTTAGTCCATATATGGTATTTTGTTTTGGCACAGTCCAGTTGAGCTGTAAAATATATGTCTAATGTGCGTCACGCAGCTTTTAAAAGATCCCTCATGCAGAACTACCTGCAATATTATGGTAGTCACTGAAATGTTAGCATTTTGACTAGTCCTAAAGCACAGAAGGAGAAGCAGCTTACAGGAGATACCATCTGATTTGTGTAAAACCACATCTTACACTTGATGATCACTCTGACATTTGCTTGTCAAAAACCTCCACCACCTATGTTCATGGGATTTGTTTAAACAAGAGACAAAGTGTTACCTGGACCAAAAGAGTGCTTATCTCCTTTACTTTTTTTTTACACTAATCACACAATGGTTGTTGACTCAATTACTTTTTTCTTCATGAGCTAAACTTTGGTTTTCTACAATGTCTTGAAACATTAAAAGAATGATGTGACTGAAATCAAGTAAAGCAGAACATCCTAAAATGACTCCTAGAAATACAGCAGTGTAAATGACTGATTCAGTCACTGTGCACGGTCAAGGTGATCGTATCTATCTTTGAAAGGCACAATGGAAACAACCACCAGCAACATAAGGGCAAAACCTTACAGCTGCAACACAGGCATAATAAAAACATACTATATGCTATTAATTCTGATGATTGCAGAAGCACATTCACTCTTACCACTGTTATGAGAGAGTTTGCAAAGAAGGTAAGATGTTTTTCAATTACCTATATGCACATATACATATATATTAAGAGAACGTGAGTGGAGAACCAAACAGGAATGGGGGGAAGGAATATTTACTATTCAATACCTGCTTCCCTTTCCCTTACTCTGGTGTTATATTTTTTCTTTCAGGTTTCCCTACACTGAAACAAAAAGATTTCCCAGGAATTGGAATTAATACAGCAGACTAAACAAGATTCCCAGTGTTTTCAACAATTACCATAATTAAAAATGTCTTTGCAGAATAAAGCCTAGGCTGGTTCTCTGCTGCCTGTCACTAGGTAGCTATTCCCATCGCTTCATATCAAATGAAACATCGTATGTTTCAAACTCAGAATGGTGGAAGCATAAACCAACTTTCCAGCAGTGAGTACTATTCCTAATGGTAAAAAATGGCCTATGTAAAGGCCGGAGAGGAAAGATGCTGCTTAATAAACAGCAGTTAACAATAGGCATGTATTTGAAATACTTACGAGGGTAACTTGGGTGGCAAGGCAATACCTGTTGGCCTCTACAATAGATTTTTGTTGCTGTAAAGTGTTGTGCAAGAGATTAACAACTCTTTTTCTTTCCAATTTAAGAGATGAACATTCTTTAAATACACACAGACACACCCACTGGGGATGAAGTTTGCATAAGTAGGTTGATTCAGTGGAGCATAGCTACGCAGCACATATGCAATAAGCAGTTGCCCACGTCAGGCTTCCTGTACTTTTATTTTAAATTAAAGTGCTGATAAAAGTCTAGAGTGCTTGCAAGCTAACTAGGTGAAATTCCAAATGTGTATTTTCTGGGATTTCACCTGCAAAAAGTTGACAGGTCTCTTCAAGTCATGTGACATGACTCAAGTATTGCTTTGTGGGAATTTCCCTCAGAAAGACTATTTTCACTTAGAAAGTCTGCAAAAAAGCATAAGCCTAATCATTTTTCTAATTCCTCTTCCTTCCAAAACAACAACAACAAAACAACCACCCTTTCTCCTATTTTCCCCAAAAAAGCGTTCTCAGAAAAAGAGCCATTTCAAATAATAATAATAAAAAAAAAAATCTAAATTTACTTGCTATTAAAATCTTCATACAAGCCTGCTTGGAATTCAGCTAGCATGAGTACTTTATTGCCACTTCACAGCCACCAATATAAGCTTCCAAATCAGCACACCTGTTTCTGAACATTTCCTATCATGAAACATTTTGTATGGAGCACTCTGATCTCCATCCACATTGTGCTTTTCATTGCTACCCAAGAGTGGCATCAGCCTGGAGTGCTATTTTTACCCCGCACAAGACAGCGAGGTGCAGGATGACTGGAAGGAGAATCCCCACACCAACCTCCAGCTCAGAGCCCAGCACGCTTACAATGGTGTGGTGCGAATGCAGAAGTATTATTCAAATGCAATGTACCCTCTGGGGCCACAAAGTCAGACCGAGGGTTGACAGCAACTTAGCAGAGAGCTCAGCGCGTTCACAATTTGTGGCTACACATGTGAGTTTGTGTTGGGGCTCTTCAGCTCCCAAAAGCAGAAGAAGTCCTTGTTCCAACAGGTCTCTGGCACCAATACAAAAGAAAATATTCTGCAGAGAAGGTCCCTTGTGTGGGCAGCAGAGAGAAAGGCAGCTCTCGTGGTTTGATTCTCACTCTCATTTTATGACACCAGGTATACCTCCAAATTACTCAGGTTACTGAAGAATTATCAGAGCCATATATCTTTCTAAGTAATCATCATCATCTCTCATTTTTTACTAGCGGAGATAAGGAATACATTTTGTTACCATTAGCAGGAAGATAGGTGAAAAGCTGGTACTGGCTCCTCTTTCTCTTTCCGTTGCAGACATAGAAGTTGACCTGAACAGGGCTGGTAATTCTCTGATTGCGGAAAGGTGGTATCTCAACCACCAACGAATTCTGCAAAAGCAACAAATCAGAAAGTCAAGGCATGACTAAGGCAGTCGAGCTGTACAATAGTGTTCACATGTTAACCCCGAGAACGAGGCGCCCGGGCTCACAAGGAGGAACACACTCTCTGCAGGGGAACTGGTGGGCTTTGCGGGCAGGGATGGCCTCCCGCCACCCCCAGTGTCCTACGTGCCAAGGACTCCAGAAGTAGGGAAATAAGATTTTAGCATGGCTCAGGTCTTTACAAAATCACTAGCCTTCACCTCTTCCCTTTGGACAGCAAATATGATACCGCATACGGACAAGGCTCTATCCCTCCTGCCTCTGACAAGAATCTGTGACCACAATCAAACCATGGTCTCTTAACTCAGCAGGAGAAAGCACAACTGCTCGGCTGGCAGGTCATCCCCAGTATATCTCACCCTAACACAACTTCCTTTGGAAGGAGAATTAGGGTAGGCATATGATTATTCAAATATTTCCATTTTCCACAGTGAAATGTTTTTTGATATAACAACTCAAGAAGTTTTAAGCATGCTAGTTTCTGTGGATGGGAGGTCTAGTGCTACAGGAAGAAGGGCTGGAGAGCGTGTAGATGATCTTCCACTGTCAGAAACCAAATCCTCCAGCACAGGGCTAAGGAACGACTTAGCTGCTAGGGCATCAGCTTACACAAATGCACAGTGAAATCTGCTATGACCATCAAAACCTCCCTTGGCACTTTTTGAAGGAGTAAAAGGGAATGCTCGTCTTAGCATTTGGCCTGCATTCAGCTGAGGTCTTTAAATTGTTTGCCTGCATGTCTCCAGCAGGTTTGCAGCTAACAAACTGTTGCATATTCCTGCAGAGGTGGAATAGTGGCCATATTTCCCACTTATAGTCATGGCTGAGGGAGCCACACTTCTCCAACCACGGGGCTGATCTCTGGCGAGAGGACTCACATTTCTTCTGCCATGGTAGACAAAAGCCAAGGAAAATGATCAGAAATTGCTTTGGGAGCAGAGGAAAGAACTGACCCAGCAAGACAGAAGATGAGCAGATGGGGCTGGCCCATCCTGGACAATGAAAAAATATTTTCCAAATGGTCTCTCCTACTTTCGGGATAGCTTCCAATGAAGGCTTTTTACCCCACGCTCCCATTAAAGAAAGATTTCCAGGAGGGGAGGCCTAAGTACTTGTTCTGTTTCAGTGGGGAGACACAGTGCCAAAGCCTTGGAAATCCCTCTTCAGTAACAGTGCTGGAGAAGGCAATATATATTTTTCATCTTGATGTTAAAATATTTAAGGCAGACTTACTGGCTTGCACATTTCTTTGTCGGTTTTGGCTTCCATTTCCCACACATGGTGACCATCTAAAAGACAAAAGAAAAAGATATCTAGTTCCGTCCTTTTTTCCTCTCCCAAGCCTACAGAAGAATGACTTTTGCAAAAAAATCTCTTTGAAGGGGCACTGCATATATGAAAACCAGCTCTCAAAATGCATTGGCCAAGCATCGCCCAGCCACGAGGCCATCTGGGTAACCTGCGATGGGAGTCCACTTAGCATTTTTGAACGGGGGAACACAATCCAGAATGCATGATACTGCGATGGGGGAAAGCCACCAGGAGTTTATTCTGCCACTAGTTTGGACAAAATATGTAACTGCTCTACACCTTAGTTTCCCAAATTTTCAGACAAAAATACTGCTACCTGTGAGGCCTTTTGATCACTACCTATGCATTAAGTCTTATTCAACATTAATATTAAACAAAGCAAAACAAGTAGTATTAAGGAAGCTCCTCTGCTATGCAGTATTTCATTTTAATGTACTCCTAGTCTGGCTTGTCATAATTCTGCTGCATGGATCAAAAGGCAAGGCCACAGGCTGGGAAACATAGCTTTTGACTCCATTTTAAAGTTGGTTTAGCTCAGCTACAGTGGTCCCACCTATAGTTTTCTGGAGCTGCTTCTAGTGGTGTGTTGGGTCCTCCTAATTTACTGTATTTCTGTTTGCAAGCAAACATATATTTAAGCCACAGCTATCACTTTTTCTGGGGACCTGTCTTTTGGGAGAAATTGGTTTTGTCTGGTCATTTTTCCTGTGCCTCACTGATACCGAAGTCACTCGTCCAGAACAGGGCTTTTTCTTCTTCCTTGTGGCTTCAAAACTCAACAGCAAAGAAATTAGAAAAATAATACAAAATGTAAGGTTTCCATTCTGCAGGCCTAGAAAAACACAAACATGTATGAAAGACCACAAGCAGACTGATGTCTAAGTCGGGCAGCGGGGACAAATGCAGCTTCATGAGTCCCACCATTGTCAGATGTCACCAGAATGAAAGGGAAAATGAGACTTTATGTCATCTCTTTTGTATATTTATTGCAGCATCGGGACATGCAAATGCAAATATTAGCTATTTTGAACTTCATCACATCGACGTGGGCCTGCCTTAGAAAAACAGCTCTCAGCAAGGTAAAAGAGTGAATGCACTTTTTCTTCTCTCTTCGCTTTCATGGCCAGGATGGAGGTGACGCATTTAGAACTGCCTGATTTATTACAAATGTCTGTAAATAATATTTTTGTGTACAGCTGTCCTACTGTGAAAGGAATGCTGCTGAGGGACTAGCCCTGGCAATTGTTTTGATGTCCAAAAACCCTTTCTTTTAAATGTATGGAAAGAAGTGCAACGTGAAAGCTGCAGCACGAATAGCACAGTGGATTTGGCAGGTCTTTCTGTAGGAAACAATTAGCAGATCTACCATTAGTTTCTTCCTACATTTTGAATTGTGACGCTGGAAAAGGAATCCCTTTAATTGGTACTGCCACGTTCGGCTGCGGGGAGAGAAGGAGCAGCCAGACCGTGTTCGGGTCTCCTTAACGATGCCTTTTGAGAGCGCCAGAATTGAAGCAGACTTCTCCGGAGGACTGGCGATCACTTCACAATTTATCCAACAGATGCTTCCCCTGAGCTGTCAGCAGAAAAAACCTGACCGAAATTTGGCAAGCCAGGACACATCCCTTGTCTGGGAGCAGCCTCCTTTATCTCCTGCCCGCTCTCTATAGAGCCCCTGTAGCCCTCCCTTTCCCCCCCACCCCCAATTAATTCAATCAGTTGTAAAAGTAACACAACACTGACACTATCACACGTTTTGCAAAGTCTAGCAACTTCTGCTTTATAAGGGGTTTGTTGGTATGTTATTTTTAAATCTACAGTCGTCCAGACTAGTAGTTAACATGTGTTCAATTTGCCTTTGTAAACGGATTACCAGAAGTTCAGGTTTTTTGCTACGTTTAATTTCTGCTTTGCAAGACGAATGATCTGATTCAGGTTTCTGTTTTTTATTTCCTGCCGATACTTCAGTAAAATTCAAAACGACTCCATCTCTAGCTAATCTTTCAATTACTTCACGCAGCACTGCCTTTATGCACTTTTGAAATTTTTATGATGACAAAGAGAGTTTGTTCAGAAATATTTTAAATGCTGTAATCTAAACTATTAGGAAAATAAAAATCCAGAGCCGTAGCTCGTCTTTGGAAGCTAATAAGAACAATACGGGTTTCGCTCCAAGAAATTCTCTTGAGACTGTCCAGACCATCGCAGCTCAGCAACTGAGGGGAAAGGGAAGAGAGGGAAGAAGTAGGGAATAGACAACTCATTAACAGCTAGTGACATTTGATTTAACAAAAACACATGGAGGAAAAGTTGTTATGAAGCAGAGACCAAAAAAAAAAAAAAAAAGAAAAAAGACAATTCCTCATATTACGTCTGGTGAACCAAGAGGGAAATCTCAACGCCCACGGACTGGGACCAGCTCCAGGAGGGAAACCTTAGACCACTACGTCAACCTCTTACAGTAAACATGTTTTGCAGGTTTATACAGTTCAGCTGAAATTTTTTTTTTTTTAAAAAAAAAAAAAAAAAGAGAGAGAAAGGAATAATGGCTCTGGAACCGTTTGTGGGAGCCTGAAGCATCAAGATAATCTGCCTGCGCCGGAGAAAACGGTTTTGCCCCCAGTGCCCATAGGCCGGGGACCCTGGCGAGCAGGCGGGATGCCGCCTCCCATCAGTGTATGCTGGAGGAGCAAGGGCTGCTTGACCACAAAAGTTTCCATTGTACGCCTGCCACATCTGCAGCAGCCCGCCTGGTTCGGGGCCCGAGGCAACTCCCTCCTGGCCGCCAGCCAACCAAAGTACACCAGAGCAATTTATACCTTTCCAAAATGCAAATAATTCAAATTACAGACATAACACAAAGCTGAAGCAGACACATTTCAGGCATTCCCGTTAAAGTTTACTCTCTGGAATTACCGTACCCAAATGGGCAGTTGTTATACGGGGCGGCGGGGGGGAGATGGAGGCAGGAGAGGAAGGAGAGGAGGAGGCAGGGAGGAAAAGGGAGAAGGGAGAAAACGGCTCTTCCAAAGGTCTCATTTCATTCCCTTTCATTTCGCTATTTACTTTTACCAAGTAATAAGAAGTATCTTCTCCAAACCAAATGCCTGGCTTTGTTTTGGCGTTTTTAAGATTTATAGTGCAATATTTTGAACAGAAAGACGTCTCTTTATAGAGCTAAAAAGTTGTGTCAAGGTATTATACCGGATTTGTTTTATTTTGCGTGGTTTTTTTTTTTAACAAAAGGGAAATAAAACCAAACATCTGAGCACAGGACCGCAGGGCAAAAGCCCTGCAGAGACCCCAGAGGAGTGCCCCGCTCCCCCGGTGCCAGCAGCAGCAGCAGCTGACCCGACAAAGCCAAGGCTTCACCTGGGGACCCGTGCCAAAGGCTGGAAGAAGGACCCTCGAATCCCTCCTCCTCCTCCTCCTCCAAAGAGGCAGCGCAGGAGTGCGGCAGTGCCGGGGGAGCAAGAAACTCCCCCGCTTCTCATGGGCTCTCTGACTGCGCCCGGGCTCAGCGCTGCACTGACAGGTGGCCATCAGCGCTGCCGCCAGCTGAAGACACTGGGTTTTGTCAGGAAGCCTGACATTTACAGACCCATCGCTGTTATTTATAGCCACCCCTGCTTTGGGTGCGCTTCACCACCACCCGCTTCAGCCTTTTTTTTTTTTCAACGCTGTGACTCTCGGAGCACCTGGGATTGCTAATGACGAAAATACCGCAAACCTACTGCGTTATGTGGGGTGGATTTTCAGCTTTGCAAAGCATAAACACCCTGTTTTAACATGCAGCAGCTGAACAGTGAATGGGCCTTTGTAGTCTGCTCTTATCAGCTGCTTGCTCCAGCGCTAAAGGAAACTGCGCACAAGTCCAGAAGTAAAAATACTCTAATTCATCAGGGAATTCCCTGCAGTATGAGTCACTGAACGGCTTCCCCACCACACCCAGCTACAAGATTTCCACATAAAAAGGCACTGTAGAGGCCTGTTTTAACACAGAAGCAGCTCTAAAAAGTAGTTGTGTAAACCTAGTGGCATCAGTTATTCACACATAAAGCCTAGCAGACCACAACATACGGATTTTCTTCATGGAAGAGCAACACAAAGAGCTGTAAAGACTTTCTGAAGAGATTATTCTACCGTCTTCCCCTCCTCGCTGCCCATCAGGACAGATCCCCCAGGGTTTCCAGGGCTGGGTTTACCTTCGTACCGCAGGGAACTGCAAGCATAGTGCCAGGGGTTCACAAGCTCACAACAGTCAAACACCACCGTAACTTTCATTAGACTGATGGATGGCAGAAAGGGGAAAGAATATACAGCACCAAAAAAACCCCAAGCCTGGAAACTCAGGAGGGTATGACATCTGGCAACCACTTAAAACTTGCCTCTATGAAATGGGCATAATGGGAGCGTTCAGATATATTTAAGTGATTTCACTTTACTACAGGAGGTTAAAACAGCCTATATTCTTTAGTAGTCCTGTGTTCACTTGAGATATGAGAAGAATAGACATTATCTAGGATTTCACTGCCTGTACACAGTGTACATTCTATACTCTTCCAGCCTGCAGCTCAACAGAGTTTGACTGCACTGGCAGGACTGTAAATCTGTATTTACATTCATATATTGCAAATAAGATGGTGGAACTAGCTCTACCCTCCCAAAGGAACCCACCACTTGATTAATGTGCTGTGAGATTACCCTAAACAATAATATCTATATTACATTCCAGATTACTTTAACATGTCCACAACAGGCAGGGTACAGATGCAATGCAGAATGATTATACAGCGTAATTTTGAGGTGCTCTGCAAAGGCTGTCTACCTTCCTATTCGGCCCTGTTAATGCATATTCTAATCCCTTAGGAGTGAAGGATTTGCAAGTTTTCAATTTGCACCCCAACCCCTTTTCCCTGGGAAGTACACTCACGGCGCTGAGACGACGGATCTGTGAACAGGTCCGGAAGGAAAGCATGAGTTTCCAGCCAGAGAAGAGGATGACGGCTTGGGCAAAGTCTTGTCATTCAGACTTACAAGTCATCCAGTTTCGTGCAGAGATGCTATCAGCTTGCAGGCACTAGGCAGGTTGGGCCAGGTCTGCGCCTGGGCTGGCAATGAGAGAGGTGAAGAGGCGGCTCTGTTGCTTGGAGGAGAGCACTCCCTACACCAGTCCTGGGCACGACCCACTGGCGCTATCTCACCTGCCGGTGGATATGCATTGGCATGGGTGTAGTAGTGCCAGATTTTGCTTCAGAGGCAGCAGCCTTTCGGATCTGGGGATGCCAAGAGGAGCCGGGTGCTTTTCTAGGCTGGTCTTGTAGGTGTCTTGCTGTGAACAACACTTCCCCAGCTGGACACCAGCAAGCCCAATAATCTGTGGGTGGGAGTCTATGCCCGTGTTTACACACTGGTGTACGTTTTAAAGACATTTACAAGGGACAGGCTGTAAGGATGAACCAACACCAGCCAAGCAGTCTGCCATGGGATGTACAGGGAAGATGGGGCAGGAAGAGAGCAAGAAAACATTCAGAAATACAGAGGGAGTGGAGAATAAGTATCTGCAATGTAAGCAGCCAGGACCTTTCTTTCGACCGCCTCGATGGCACTTCACCCTCCTGAGATCCGCCGTCTCTTAGGGCTCTGTGAGAAGGGAGATGCCTCCCGCTCATGCGTCTGCCCAGAGCCACCTGCAGAGCAGCTCCTCCTGGGCCGCTCCCGCTGGTGTCATGACCTGCCTGCTGCCAAGCACCTCTCTCATCTTCATCTGCCTCTCCAGCCACCTTGATCTCCCCTTTGCTCTTCCACGACTTTTGCTATGAGACCACACGGCTGGTCTGATTTTCACCTACTTTATTTCCCTCTTCCTTGCCAGGAAGACCCCAGCTGTTCTTCTCTGCCCTCCTCACAGCCTACTGTCCTGCTACAGAGACTTCCCCCATAGCTTTGCTCCCCGTCCCTGGCATGTCTTCTGGCATGCATCAGTCCATGCGCAGCAGGGTTCATGCATAGCTGACCTATTTGTATTTCCACATCAAAGCTGCTATATTTGTTTGTGTCTCCTATTTTTGCAGCATATGAATTTTGTCCGTTCCTTCAGCTATACATTTTTGCAGTATTGAGCTGAATATTACGTAGACTTAGGCATGCATACAATGCTCTCAAATTACTTTTTCTCTATTTTTTACCTTAATAAAAAAGTCAGGCAGCAACCAGGTGATAAAAACCAAGTACAAACTGTATCTTACAGTACTTTGGCATCTGTACCAGACATGCGCTTCCTCTCTGGTTGCTCAGCTGGGCAAGCCAAGGGCTGAGGGACTCACTTTGCCTAAATGGTGAGCCTCCTTAGCTGCTTTTACCACAGTATGTCTAACAGACTTAATTATTCTGAGTTCAAGTGCTTGCAAATGAACTGTAATTTTAGTCCAGGTAATTAAAAGGAGGCACTGTGCTGACAACTGACTGATCGGGGTTCATTTTGAGCCAAAACCATTGGAATGACCTGCCAGATCCTATTTTCAGCAGAATGGGAGCTGGTTATGCAATTTGTGCTCTCTGGCACCTCCCCCTATTCAAATTACTGTTGGTCTGAGGGTTTCATTTAATAACTCTCAGTAATTCCAGGTCTAAGACACTCAACTTCCAAGTAAAACGGCAGCTTGACAGCCTGGCAAAATCTCTCTAGAAAAGGCAGGTTGAACCATACACACCCAGCACAGCCACTCACCAGCAGTCATGACAATACTTCATTCTGTCTTTGGTTACATTTGTGTCGTCATCTTGTCTTCACAATTTTACTTTCCTCTGGGAACCTCTAGTAGGCTGAACCTGTGACTTTGCAGCTGAAACTGAGTAAAATATTCCTGGTCCATCTTCTTCAGTCTAATCTGTCTCATATTTTCTCAGAGACTATTGGAGTAACAAACCTCACAGCCAGTTTAAACCAAGTTCCAAATTTTCCTTCCATGAACAATTCTTTTCCTCTACTTCTTCTGTGCTTGATGCCAACACCACCACCTGTACTACAGCTACTCCTACTTCTTTCTCATCTTAAGATGCAAGTTTGATCCAAATGCTTTCAATTCTTCCTTCTTGATTATTTTTTAATACACAAACTCTTCATTTTATCTATATGGCCACAAATTCTCATCTTCCAGAGACATCCCATTATGGCAACCCCTCATGACTTTTTAGCAGAGTCTAAACAGTAAGCTTTTGAATGGCATTTTTATTTTTCCATCTCATTGTCCCCCTCATGTCCCTTTTCTTGTTTCTCTTATCCAAGAAGGTCGGGCTCAATCTTAGAGGTCCCTCCTCCTCTCCTCTGATTATCTGCCTTGACATCAGCTTCCCTGCAACAAGGCACACCTTGGAAATGTTTTATCACTCTATTCCTCTCTTAAATGTCATTGTACTTTCTTCCACATTGCTCCTGAAGGTGTAATCTTACTCCCTCAACAGACCTAAAAGGAACATGCTCCTCTTCCCTCAGGTCTCTCCACTCTTCCTGTGATGCCCACCTGAGACATGAACCAACTCTTCATGATGTCAGGGAAGCAATAGGAGACAAGGAGTTGTGCTTTTCCAAAAGATGCAGATGATCCCTCCAAAAACTAAGTACTTTGGAGGTATCCCCTTGTATTGGTTTATGTGGCAAGGTTTTGGTAGCAGTGGAGCTGCAGGGGTGGCCTCTGTAGAGAAGATGCCAGAAGCTGCCCCCATGTCAGCCAGAGCCAGCTCCAGTCGGCTCCAAGATGGACTTGCTGCTGGCCAAAGCTGAGCCCACCAGCCAGGTGGTGACACCTCTCTGACAACATATTTAAGAAGGGGTAAAAAATGCTGCGCAGCAGTTGTGAGAGAGAGGAGTGAGAATATGTGAGACAACTCTGCAGACACCAAGGTCAGGGAGGAAGGAGGGGCATGAGGTGCTCCAGGCACTGGAGCAAAGATTTCCCTACAGCCCATGGAGAAGACCACAGTGAAGCAGGTTGTCCCCCTGCAGCCTGTGGAGACAACCACACGCAGCAGATATCCACCCTGCAGCCCGGGCAGAGTCCATGCTCCTGGAGCAGGCTCCTGGCAGGAGCTGTGGCCTGTGAAGAGAAGCCCAAGCAGAAGTAGGTTTTCTGGCAGAACTGCGGCCGTGAGAGGGACCCACGCTGCAGCAGGGGAACAGTGTCGGGAGGAAGGAGCGGCAGAGAGGAGCTGTTATGGACTGACTGCAGCCCCCATTCCCCGTCCCCCTGCGCCACTTGTTGGGGAGGAGGTAGAAGTCGGGAATGAAGGAGTGAAATTGAGCTTGGGAAGGGAGGAGGGGGTAAAGGTGGTTTTTAGTTTTGCCTTTGTTTCTCAATATCCTACTCTATTTTTAATTGGCAATAAATTATTTGCCCCAAGCAGAGTCTGTTTTGCCTGTGACAGTAACTGGTAAGCAATCTCCCTGTCTTTATCTTGACCTATGAGCTTTCTCATCTTATTTTCTCCCCCGCGTCCTGTTGAGGAGGGGGAGTGAGAAAGCAGCTTGGTGGGTACCTGGCGGACAGCCAAGGTCAACCCACCACACTCCTTTCCTCTACTGTCTTTAGGCACTGATTGCTTCATTAGACTCTCAGCTTTCTGGTAAGGGCTGTGAATTCCTGTGTGTTTGGTCCTACTGGAACAGTAACAGTAAAAACTATCTGAAATCTTGTGTTAGTTATAAAAGTTCAGAGACAAAACTTTGACTGCACAGACACAGCTGCTTGAAGCCACTTAGTCTGGCAAAGACATGAAAGAACAAACTTGAAGCATTCAGTCACAGTTCTATAATAATTAAAAATTTACAGGATTACTCAGACAAGTGACTTTTAACTAGAGACCACATGGTTATTCCTTATTTGTCTGTTGTCCACAGTAAGTATCTGTGATTGATTGATCTCATTCTTCCCTGTGAAAGCAACACCCTGGATGAGGCTTGTTGCCGCTGATACCATCTCATGCATATGGCTGCTGTCCCGCTCTGTCTTCGCCATTCCCTAGACTAAACAGCCAGGAAAAACTGAAATGTGCTGACATTTCCTACAAGCTACATCACTACTCCTGCATGCGCGTCAAAGGGTTCCACCATCAAATGACTCCAGCATTTGATGACACTATTTGCCCAAGGATATCTATTTCTGGGCAGTGGCCAGAAACCCCTTCAGCTATCAATACATCTCTAGGAAATAGGTTCAAGTGACCTTCACGTGAACTCCGTGCTCCCAACTTGTATGCCTTTGAAGTTTCCAGTTTATCTAGTTTCCAGAATTTTTAACCTCACTGCGCATGAGTCAGCGTGCAACCTCTCACTGCCAACTGGAACGTGTGTCCTGAACTTGGATAAACAGACAGATAAAGACAAAATTATGTAGTATCTGTCCATCTGACTAGAGGGGGAAAGGGAGTTTTGCCACTTGCTTATTTATTATGTGAGCTACAGTATGATAGTGTGAAACATAACCCCTTTTTGGCCAGTTGCCCCCCAAACTGTGACTGCTACTGGCAATGGAAAGATCTCTGAGAATGTAAGATCTTTTACCAAATGGAGCTCTGCCAACACTCAGGTCACTCGTCTCCCCATCACATCACATCACATCACATCACGTCAAAACAGACTCCAAACCATGAGCTCCAAAATGTAGCTGAGTCAAACCAAAAAGCCCACATGCTTCCCCAACGCATCTGTTCCATCCACATGCCACTCAAATGTTTCATCAACATATCATTTTCCAGAACTTTTTATAAGTTCTCCTGAAGCTAAAACACTGCACTTGAGTTACCCGCCATACAACAAGGTAACTTTTGCTCACACAACATACGGGAAACAGAACTGAATTTCTCAGGCTGACATTTGTACCTTAAAATAGCAACCGATTGACTCCAACCTTTGCCAGAGACAGTGACATTTGAGAGGAACAAAAAACCTGTGAAATGCTTGAGTGGACACTTAAATTCATCCGGCTTCCTTCTTTTCCATATCGCATTTACTTTGTGCAAACATTCGGCTGACCAAGCTTGACCACACGTCTAATGGGAGGCAAACTGTAAGTTTTCCCATCTGAAACACTTACAGAAAAGTGTGATTTCCTTTGGCATATACACCAAAAAATTTGGTGATTTTGCCCAGCTATCTTTCATCTGCTCTAGTATAACTATTACCATGCCACATCAGCACCTTCATGTTCTAAGACCAAAACCTGTTCCAGCAGAGAAGAGGAACAGTTTTGACAGAAAAATCCATTTAACAAAATAAAAACAACAGCAGAATGAACAGTTTGAAGCAATAACTAAGTGTGAAAAACTCTTTAATTTTGTGAAAATATTCAAAAAGAGAAAAATCCCTGAAGGAAATGTTGCTTAGGTGCTGTTTATTTCTCTGTCTTTCAGGAACTTGAGTTTCAAAGGCTTTGGGCACAATAGCTGAGGATATTATGCAATTAGGTTACAGAGTGTGTAGGTGCTAGGATCACTGTTGATTTGAAGGCTGAGTAATTAACAACACATTCAAAACCACTGAAGTCCGTAAGCCTGGTTACTCAGAGATACTGCGTTTCAAATTGTGAACTCTATTAATGTCCATCAAAGAGAGTGATGCATCTTCAGGGAGGGGCATTTGTCACAAGGAAGCTCAGATGCAGGCCTTTGACCAGGACAAAATGGCCCTCAACATTAACAGCCCAGAATCAGAATTTCAAAGTCAGTGTTATTTGAGAAACTAATCCTGTAGTAAAGTTGGGTGTTACATTCCTGCCTTTTTGCTCTTTAAAACTTTTGCCTTGAGCTCTGGTCACTAAGCACAAAACCAAAGAAATGGGTTTGGAGCTCTAACTTAATGAGCGGAAACTCAACTGAATGATAATTAATAATAATACACCAAATATCCATTTCTTCCCATAGATCACAACTTAATAATAATGAAGATTTCAGTCAGTTTAACCTGATCTCTTAGGTATGTCTAGACTTGGCCAAATCCATGAAGTCCAGAAATACTTGAGCTAGTGCCAGTGCCAAAACCATTCTAGCTACAGGAGCAAGGAGCAATTTTTGAGCAAGGAGCAATTTTCAGAGTAGATTAACTCTTTCAGATCTTAGTGCGAGACTCTTTGTAAACCCCAAAATATCTTGGGCAACTCTACAACATCCTAGAGCGTGCCAGGAAGACATACCCATAACTTTCCTGTGCTTTGGTGCTTGGGATATTGGCTTTGTGTCTCATCAGTGAGCTTTCACTCATCAGTTACAGGAAACATGTTGTGAACTGAGTGAAGAGAAACTAGGATTTTTCCACCGCACTCAGTTTTATAGATCACTAATCATAATCTGATATACTAGGAGCCAGCAGTCTAGTCATTTCTGTTAGGCTTTTGTGCTGCTTTGTGTTCAGTAACTCACATTACCTTCAGAAAACTAGCTTTGAAAACAAATACACAGTGTTTGCAGTTTTTACCAAAAAAAGGTAGCTGACAGATATATCATCCTTAAAACATACTCTCCAAACACCTCTGCATTTTCTGAACTCCCCTCGAGGTCTTTGTTGCCTGGTACATTTATAATCTAGAAATTAAATAAAAAGTTTTAAAAAGATAAATAAATAAATCAGTGTCTTTTATTATAATTCCAGATCATGAGCCATGCTCTTGCAGATGTGTGTGTTAGACAGGAAACATTTTGTCCCTCCTAGCCAAACACCTCCTCCCATAGCTATCAAACATCAACTTCATCTCATCCACTTTTGTAACTAGAACGCACACCTTGCCTCCACAGCGAATACCAGCATACAGACATCAAGGGCCCTTGCTGGTAAGAAGTTGCAGACTTTTTTATATTTTAGAAAGTACTAATTCTTCTGATGAAAAACAGATTGATATTGGATGTCCTAAACCTAGCACCCAACAACCACAACACGCAGACTGACAAGACCCTTTTGAAACTCAGGAAGAGAAAAGCGTGACTACAAAGAGAGACAGAAAGTGAAAGAACGTAAGAAAAGCAATTATTAGTGTCATTTGTAAGAGACAAAGTCATCGTGGGACTCCCCAGTCTAAGGAAATTCTGAATTTAAAAGAGTGAACCTCTCAAAGCACGTTCAGCATTCACATTTTTACTACCGCTAGGTTTCTTGGACGGTCGTTTTATCACTGGAAAATATGGTCTGATGTGCAAGCAATAAAACATTGACCAAAATCCCATAAAATAAGGACTTGTTTCAACACATGAGAACTTTTTTACGGTACTGTAAAAGGCTTGAGCAAATTTTAGTCCACTTCTGAACAGACTCATTATTTATCCAAAGGGGTGCCTTCTGCCTGAGCGCTGGACCACACCATGAGGGGTTCTCCTTTCAGAGGAGGTCCTCACAGCGTTCCTCCTACGGTCCTTTGAGCGCGCCTCGCCTTCACCCCTCGGCTGCCTCGTTCCTCCTCTGCGAGACGCAGAGCCGCAGGGCTGCAAAGTATGTTTTGGTCTGTTTCGTATGCTTCTTGGCTGAAAAGCAGCCAGTAAGGGGTTAAGCTGAAAGCACCAAGCCGCTGCCTCCCCGGCTGAAGGATTGATTTGATCATTCTTCAGGGATTCCCTCTTGTATGAGTCACTGCTCAGACAGACTCCCCACGAAAGGAGGCCAGGATAATGCCATTCCTCCAGAGACTCCAACAGCTGAGGGCTAGCCCTGAAGTCGGAGAGCTTGGGACTCACGCTTGGAAAAACATTCAGNGGGGGGGGAAGGCAAACAAAAAGTGTTCTCAAACTCTTTGCATTCACCAATTAAGTATGCAGACTAGCATGAATTAGACAAGCTCCCAGAGACTGCCTCCTGGCTTGGCGACTCTGCCCGAGTGAGGACTGAAGACATGAGCTCATGTAGTATAATATTTAAATTTTATATAAAAGATACGTTCTTTTTATGAGTGCAGTGACTCCTGTGATCTATTACTTTGTAACAGCTGCGTTTGGCTGCTACCCACTAGGAACGTGATTAACATTTCGAATTCAAAAACAAAAGCGGCAACAGCAGCAAAACTAATGAATGTCTCCAGCTAATCACAAAAGTTCATAACCAGCTTTCTAAGAGAAAGAGAAACTAAGCTGGTGTTCCCTCTCGACCTGCTTTCATAAACGTGCAACAGCTGAGAGGGAAAGAAACACTGCCTGCTAGTTTTCAAAAATGAAGGCTGGTAATGCTTGTTCATTTGACATTAAATACAGTGACTCTGCTCAAAAATTGAGCCGAAGCAGTTTGTCACTAAGACAACGATGCATCACACTTGTTTGTTTCCAATGCATCGAGCTGTTAGGCAACATAGCACACAACTCATCACAGAAGCCCTAGAAATTGCTCAGCCCTGATCAGCGGGCAATTTTGCTTTTTGTGTGCCGTTCCTAGAGACACGACTGCAGCTCCTGGAGATGCTGAGCACTCTTGACTTTAAAGGCTCGGCCCCTGCAGTGTGCCTCCACGAGGCAGTATGGCCCTGCCACTGCAACAAGTCTACCGTGAGACTACTAAAACCAGGCAGGACAGTTTCAGATCAGATCTTTCAATACTGATTTAATGATCTCTATTACTCTTCAATGATAGCAGCTCACCAACTGACTCCTGCAGCATTGCCCCCCACTCCATGCCAGGGGGAAGAGTGCAGGGGGATCTCCAGTGGTGCTTTCATGTAAAAGAGACACTCCTGCACTGGTCCATCCTGCCAACCCATGCACCCAAGAAGTTCACCCCAGGAGTTTTTCAGGGTGACAGGCAAGGCCTTTTGATCATTTTCTTCCATCAGCACACCCAGTGTGCAGCAGTACACTCCTTCATCTCTCACAACATTTAAAAAACGTCGCTTACATAAATTATTTTCTATCTACATGCTGTCTTTGTGCAGCCTCAAATTCCTTTTGCTTGAGGGAGGTATCTGTCTGGTTAAGAAGTATGAGGCTGGCCCCGTTTTGCATTTTTGTAATTTAAGGCTCTACAGTGGACATCCTGCTTTTGGTGTACTAAACGCTAAGGGAGACAGTGTCCAAATCCACACTGCGGTACCTGCTGGTGGGCGAGTAGCATCACCATCATAGTCCTTTGGGACACGATACTTCAAAATTTTTCCAACCCAATAAATGAAGAGGAGAGAAAATAAGTATGAAGGAAAGCACCTTTTAACGTGGTTTCCTTCCTGTAATGAGACAGATAGAGGACATTGCTCCTGACATGTCACACTAACCCACTTTTGTGCAGTGAAGGAAGCTTAAATATGAAGTAGACAGTCACGTTCTTCCCTCCCCTCATGCTACGCAGAGTTCCATTTTTTTTTAATTGCAATACCACCTTTTTTCCTTTTTTTTTTTTAGCTTTCTTAAGAAACAAGAAGGGTGTTCGGCTCATCTCACAGCCACAGCCCGACCGCACGTGGCGCTTGGGGCGGGTCACAGGAACGGTGCTGACTGGCTCTCGCCGAGGAGCCTGGGCGTTACCTCTGCCCCATGCGCACTTTCAGTGACTTAAACCTCACCAGCCCACGACTCCGCCAGGGAACTTCGGGGAAGTCATCTGCTCTTCGCCTGAGCCCACTAAGCTTGTGCCTACTCAGACGTCTTCACCTCCAGAGCCTCCCCTGCTCACCCCGACATCCCTTCCCACGGTCTGGCTTCCTGCGCCGCCGGCAGCAGCTGTGGGCAGCGGAATGGCACGGGAACCTCGTGGACGTGGAGGGTTAAATGGGAGCAGTGTCAAAGCCAGCGCTGGCGGCCTGAGGAGTGCCCAAGACGGTTTAAAGTTCGGGGGTGGGGGGGGTGGGGGGGTGGTGTTTCAGCCGGCAGCTGAGGAATCCGTAACTTGTGCCAGCACCACGGAAACCCTTTCCAAAACAAGACTCAAAACTACCCTTAACGATCTCGTTTCAGAGCCTGACTTTGACTCACAGCTCCACTCCTACCGCCTTTTCCCGCAGAGGCATTCACGCGTGTTACGCGTTGTCACCCTGTGACCCACCGCTCCTGCAGACGCCCCCCACTGCTCCTCCAGGCACCTCCTGCTCCATCCCCAGCTCCCACCCCATGCCGCTTGCCCTGCTTCTGCCTGGCCGGGGACCCTTCCCTGGGAGGACCAGTCCCACCACCAACGCTCTGCAGGAGCAGCATCGTGCAAGGAGGGAGCCGGTGGCAGTCCTTCCCCAGTCCTCAAGGTAAACCAGAAATATCTCCTTTGAATGAATGCGTGTGCACTGCAAGTCCTCCTCAGCCAGTGGATTGCAAATGCCACTGGTCTCGACTGCCACAGAAGGAGACACGTGCACATACACATCACCAGCAACTCCCTCTTCCACAAATTACAGAAAGGTTTAACATGATGCACCACCTTGCAGGTTTTGCGGGGACATGTCACCTGAGGTTTCAAATACGTTTCACAAGTCCTACCCGGTACAGCTGTAGTTTGCTACAAAAACAAATGCCCAACTTCGACTTTCAATGCCGCTATTGTCTACCTGTAACTACACCTGTCATAGTGTGAAACCTCAGCATTAGCTCAGATCATTTTCACAGCTTTGTCCAGTGACATGGAAAACACATTACATGCAGAAGAAAATGTCATTACCGTATTTATGCTTTCATCATTTGGCAGAGATTTTAAAACAGGGGAAAAAAAGGCAGACCGGAGTCTAGATTGAAAAGACATACCTGGTGCTTTCTCCACAAAGATGACTTTGGAGTCTTGCAGAAAGTTATGGCCAGTCAGTATCATTTTTTTCCCTCCAATAACAGGAAAGCTGTCAGTACTTTGCTTCTCCACCAGAGGCAGTTCTTGGGCAGATCTCTGAGCTGGAGAGTTATAAAGAAGATAAAAAAAAAAAAAAGGCAACCACAAACACACACAGAGACACAGAAATAAGTAAATACTGCATTAGTGAGTAACTTGATGCTTACCCTCATAAGCTAAGCTGAGTTTGATATAGAAACAAAGAAAGGTCAGAAGGTTTGCAGGAAACATGGTTGGTTTTCAAGCACCTTGATCGTAAACAATAGGGTTATCAAACATAGCAGTACAGATTCAAAAGGCTCACAAAGAACAAGCTGTTTTAAAACTTGGCTTGATCTGTACTGTATCAAAAAGTATATTTTTATTGAAATTCATTTATTTAAAATAATTTTCTCTTATGTTACCTATAACATATATGCTGTGTGTTTACAAGGCACAGGTGACAAGATGACCATCCACGTCCAAAATGTGTTTCAGTCACTAAACACCGTATTGTCAATTCTGCAAACAGTGTTGCAGCAGCAGCAGCAGCCATGGGTCTCGCGATCCAGCAGAAGTTCACAGTTTAGAGAGCGTATTTCCACCTGCACCTGAGTGCCAAAGCACACGTGGATCCATGCAAACAGATTCCGGTATTCTCGTGGCACATATTTTATCCCCCCCAACTGGGACACGGAGTGAGCGTGGCGGTGCTTCAAGGGATGACGTGACATTTTATCCAGATTACATGGTTCCTCTGTCACATGCACTAAGAGATGCATGAAGTTTTTGGCACCAGCTTATTCCACATTCCACACTGGAAATAACACTAGTGCTTATTTTTTCTCCTGTTTTCCGCTCCTTTCAGGAGGCACGTACCACGCTTTTGCTCGTTACACAACCCTCAAAACTGCAGTTCACTGACACAAATCCAATCGGCTTCATATTTAGTGGCTTCCTGAGCTTGGCACCTGAACAGACCAGTTCAGGATGTATTTAAATTGTGCCTTATCCTGCTATACAGCAATTGAAAAGCTCTCATCAACTTCAACAGGACCAGGATGAAACCATGACTCCTCACATTTTTTGCTTTGCCTGTTAGCCTAGAACTTGCCCTTGAATAAGAAACAAAGGGGCAATTGTTCATCTCATATATATCCTGGACAGAAGACAGGGCTTTATGCCAGTCTACCTCCTACAGGCAAGGAGGCTCTGCTATTCTTCATAAATAACACAGGCTTATCTTAATGTAACTCCCTTCCCACTGCCAATGCTCATTTGTTTATTTAAATGAATGACTGTGAAGGAAAGAAGCTATCGCTGTTTGTCTAACAGCACTACCCTTTCCTACAACTTCTGCCTCTCTTGCAGACTTGGACTACCAGAGCGGCAGCGGTGCTACCCTAGGCGAAAGGATGGAGTACTGTTGCTGGTCTGTAAGTCTGTCACCAATGCCACTGCTTTTGCAAGAGGAATGCAGGGATGCTCTTTCCTGCAGCCTCTTTATTAACAATCCCTGGAAAGGCACCATGCCTCCAAGAGATTGAATGCTAAAATGCTCCAGGACCTCCCAGACACATGCCCGACTCCAGCCTGGCAATGATGCAGGGACAAGCGCGGACATGACCCTCCAGCATGCATGGGGCTAGGGATGGTCAAGCCTTCCTCCCCATCCCCTCTGCTCCCCATCCCCAGAGCTCACCCCTCACATACCCATCAGATGTTGAGTTATTCCCTACCCTGTTCGCATCAGGAAGATCCACTTTGTGGAATCCAACAAAACCTTAAAAAACTGTTTCAGTCCATCCAGACGACGAAATTAGCAATGGGAGTTAGACTGAAATTCAATTTCCACCACTTACGCTGGAGTGTTAAAGCTACACAATGCAAATATGTTTTGTTTTGTGTGTGGGAGGCTGACGAGGCTTACGGAGCAAGAATGATATAGGTGTCTTTGCAGGATGCCCCAGTGTATCTGATGAGAAGCAGTCTGTTCAATCAAAGAGACCCCAGTGCAGAAACCTCATTTCTGAAGGTTTTCTGAAGCCGCAGGCAGCTTGTGTCAGTGTGTCAGCTCTAGTATACTGCTAGCTCCGCATCAAAGGGGTTGGGGTTTTGTTTGCTGGGTTTTGCTTTATGACGGGGAGACAGTAAATAGTACATGACAGCTGTTTTCCAAAACTCCTACAGCAGTTACCTGTATGATAGGGAGTCACCAAAAAAAGAAGCCTTCTCACTTCCAGGTCTACTATTAGTTTAAGTGCACTCTACTTTCGCTTCAAGTGCATTCTTTCCTATAGAAATCAATGCACAAAGCTACACATTTTTTTCTAAGACACTGGTATTTTGTCTTCAGTATAAACCACATGCTCTTGGAAAGCAGATTAAGGTTCACCGACAGCTAAGCAAACCCAGTGTATAGCATGTTGGTGGACAAAGACAGCGTGTAGGGTGGCACAATACCCAGCAAGAGAAGGATGTTTGTTGCTACTTACAGCACTCAATGGGGTTGGAGGCTACTTGCAAGGAGAGGGTCCGGCCGTTGGCCTGCGGGATATGAACCCTGAAGACCAGCCGCACGCGTGTGTTTTTCCGACCGATGTCCGTCTCTCCCTTGCGCAGCTCGATGTCAGAGTTTCGGAGCTTTAATATCCCAGCACAGTCAATGCTATGCAAAAGGAAACACAGAGCAATTCAATTAATTTCAAGCAGACTGCAGGAAGACACGAGCGTGCAGTATCTTCCCCCTCTCTTGTACATCCTTCTTAAAAATCTGAGTCAGACATGACGCAATGACCAGGCTGAACACAGCAGACTTTGTTAAGCCTAGTACTTGCATCCACAAGTAGCTGAGTTGGGGCTATCCGTAGTAACAAGTAGTAATTGCTCCTGAGCACACAAATTTAGGATGTTACTTCAGTTCCCAGAGGAAGAAAATCTAAAAGATCCTTCCTCCCCAACACATCCTGTAAGGATGGCGCTTACAGATTAACCAAAGGCCAAAGAAATAGCAAGACTAGAAAAGTCAATCGGATGAGACTGAGCACAAAGTGTTACTAACCTAGAACGCAGGGTTACTTACAATTTCACTTGTTACAGATAATTTGGAGAGAAATCTGACGTGATTTTTATTCCAGGGGCAAAGTCCTGAAAATGCTTATTCATGAGCACAGCTCTCCCTGAGGTCAGTTCTACTGTCAATGTGTTTGTATTTGGATGAGTTGGAAATACTCCCAAGCTGAGCGTTAAGCTGAAGCTCTGCATGAAAAAACCTAAACTCAGAGTCCTCCCTCCACATTAGGGAAAAATGTACTTTTCGTCAGATAGAACCATTACTATTTCTGACCTCTCTCTCCTTTTTTTTAACTTTGATTTTCTCCTGGATGAGTTTACAAGTCAGGATTTTTGTCAAAGCAAATTTCAATAGAGGAAGTTCCCAGAACAAAAGATATATAAACATACACACTCAAAAACCCACTGCAAAAATACCTCTGCTTTGGCCACGACTACAAAGCCTACATGGCAATTTCTTCTGGGTACTGGTCTCTGGCATGCATTTTATTACACTGAATATGCATAGTTTAATTTTATTTTGCATTCAAAGAGTTTAATTCCCCCTCCAGACCTTTGAAGCTCTGTTCTGAAGCAAACTGCAAACAAGAACTATGGCAGCATGGTTTTGATCTGCATTTTTTCTGAAGTATGGATTTCAGAATAACGAAAAGGCTCTTGCTGATACAATCAAAGAAACTAATGAAAGTATTAAAGCTTCTCAACAGCGCATATTAGCAGGTGAAGCCGTAAGAACTATGAAATATTTGTACCCATGTCAAAATTCTACGTAAAGGTCTGTAAGATACGGAAGAAACAGTGAGCTTCTCAATATTGTCTCTCCTATAGCAACACTTGTAAAATTAATAAAAAGCACTTAATGACAATTAGTTCAGAGCCAATAAAGTTCAGAAGAGAAAAAGCATTTCAATTCAGGCTTCTAAATTCATGGACATTAAAATCTGAAGTCAATAGGAGCAGCTAAATGTGAAAAAGTTTAAATGTGCAGATGAGCTCCAGTGTTTCACTGAATCAAGGCCTGAATACATAAAATATGTGTGAGAAAAGTCCTTGGCTCCAAATTTTAATTCATTGTTAGTGCTACATGAGGTTTTAGACTACTGACGTGTAAGGTTTATATATGCCAAAGCATTGTTTGTGGTTCTTGAGAGAGCTGTACTACGATCTGGCACGCATGTCACGAAAATATTCAGCTTGGCTCCCAAACTGTGTAACTACCTTTATTCTAGAGAGAAAGATGATTGAAAGAGTAATAATGTTCCTAGATGGCCAAAAACATGATTCAAACTGGATAAATAAAGGGCCAAACAAATATTGCATGGGTACAAATTGGTGAAATTTCAATAGCCTCAATGGAGTCGTGCCAGCTTACGACGACAGCCAATGGGGCCAATAATTTTGCAGGCTTGTCATGACTGTTAACACAACGCACTGACAGAGGTCCTCAGGTCTTGAGTGATCACCCTAAGCCGAGCTGGCAATGCGGCTAAACACATTCTAACTCTTCTATTTACATGAGGCACTCCGGGGCATGTTGTACATGACACTGCAAACCAGCTTCTAATAACCACTACATGCGGAAGGACTTCAGGTGTCTGATACCATTTTTCACTTCATTAAGGCGCAGAAAACTGTATGAATAACAAAACTGCGATTTTAGTAAGCTCCCTGGGATTTTCCCGTGGTATTTGGTTTGGTGGGGCCAGGATTTCTTGCTTGCTTTCTGTCCATTTACCTACTTATCTTTCTATCTCGCTATACATACACACAAAGGTGCATGGATCTATGAATACATTCACATTTATACACACACTAAGAGTTGTACATGCACACCATGCACACACAGATTCCTCCCAAGGCAGACACCTCAGATAAGGGCTAGGATCGTTTGAACAAGGCGGGCAGAGAGGACGGGATTAAATAATGTAGAGGGTCACACGTATGTCACATACACAGAGGGATATCTGAACCTTTATATACAATCCTATAATGAAATTTACCTGTGTGTAATGGACCTACGGGGCACTTAATTATCATTCAGACTCCTACTAATTCAGAGATGCTAAGGCATCCACTTTTCTGCATAGGACTAAACATACCCCAGTTTAATAACTCCAGTCTGTAAGCTGTATCACCTTTACTCCTCTTCTTAGTTCTAGAAGCTTTACTTCTAAACAAATGCCATGAAATATGCTGATTTTTATTATGTAAGAGTGGTTTTATTCGTCTCAAAAAGCCACTAGGGTACTTGGAAATGTTCTCTAAGACTTCCCTTTGACATCCAAAGATAAATTTTAATAGGCCCTGTTCCTTGTGCTAGTGCGTATAGGAGCAAGAGGTGTCACATTTAGAAACTAAATGCAGGAGCTGAGGTAGGAGATATTTACAGCTTGGTAACTGAGATACTTATTTTAAATGGCAAATAAGCACATTGGCTGAAACTCTAGAATGAAAGCAATCAGCTGTCATAAATATTTGTGAAGTTCATTTTGTTGTTAAGCTTATTAGGGGCAATTTGTCCTGGCAAAGTTGTGAAAACCTATTATTACAGAGAGAACTTTAAAAAAAAAATACAGGAAAAGGAAAATTGTGTAAAAAAAAAACAAAACAGCAAACCAACACAGAAGAAATCAAGTTGGGTGACCGAGAGGAAACTGCTAGGAGTCAGATATGGTGCCTGGGTCTTACATTGCTCTCATGTTGTTCTCTGGAAGAAGTGGAATTTCCAGGACTTTGGTGTTGGAAAGTATTGTTTCATGGCTGGTGGTGGAAACAGTCTTCCCGGTGATTCGATGAACCTGGTAGAAAGCATGGGGTCGCAGCAGGCGGTCGTCTGCAGTCCCAATGAACAGCTGTAGCGTGAGCGGCTCGCTTTCTAAGTAACCATGTAGCTGGCAAGAGAACAGAAAACGCCCACTGAGCACCATGCACATAAACTGCTAGGAATCAATTAAATTTTTATAAGCAGGAGAGCCTAATTCAAGGAGAGAACTTGTGACAGGTGCTATGTGTTAAGTTCCCCCCTTCCATTTTTCCTGTAACGTAATACTGGTACAATAAAAAGGTGCACTCAGAAAATGTCTCATTATCCTAAAGGACCTGAGGCACTTTAGATGGGGTGAGCTTTTGAGCACTCCCGCTACGTCCACAGAAAACTTTGCATACATTCTGCTGTGGCGTTCAGCAAAAACCACAATGAAGCCAATGTTCCCTCCCAGTACTGAGGGTGGCAAAACTGACAGAGTTTGCAAGTGGAAATGACAGAGCTCATCCATCCCCAAGCTTCCCGGGTCATCCCTCGTGCAGCAGCAGACTGCTGCTCGGGACATGTCCCCTCATTAACTGATTTTTATGCTGGTAAATACCTCCTGGGACAGCATGGAGACAGATCACATATACATGACTAGCAGCTCACCATGTGTGTCAAATTCTTGTTATAATCGCACAGAAATCTCATTGAAGCTACTGGGCCTGACTTGAACCTCATCCATGTTACAGTGACCGCTCTGATGACAACAAGAGTTATTTCTGCCACAGGCTGGGGACGGAGCAGGAGCAGAGTCTGACCTCATCCCCACCATCTCCTGAAGAAGCTGCTCTGGGTTCACGCTGGTGCAAAGGAGACCACGAGTGGAGCTGTCTGGGGACAGCTCCAACCTCTGCTTAACGCTGCCGCCTGACACTGGGAAATGAGTCTCACAAAAATAGTTATCTTGCAGTAGTTAGCTGCGAAGCCCTGTCCCAAGGGAAGGGAGGATGTAGCAACTGTAGGAGAGAGGAGCGCGGGCAACGTGGGCTGTCCCAGGAGATGTGCCATCGCAGAGCAAACCTGCTCTCTTTGTTGTAGGTTTAGTTTCCTCCGCGAATGGTTCAGGTGGGTTTGGGCAGGAGTTTTCCACCATCACTGCACCATCACTAAATCTGATGACAGATCAAAATTAGACCACTGATCATATTTGGTGAGGACCAACATTTTTAATTTATGGTGCCTACAAGTCCAAAGGTAAATAAAGCTGAAAGCAAGTGGTGAAACCCATATCAAATGTTGTTGATATTTGTGGATTGCTTGCTTTCATTCTCCTTAAATCTTAAAAAGTAATCTATGGCTTCATAATATCATAAGACCTTTCTGTCCAGGGTATTTTACCATCTGACAGTGGGAATGCTATTAAGAACAAAGATCTCGAGTCACTTTGGCTCCTTGAGCACTGCAAAACTCTGGTGAGTGCAAACGCAAGCACAAAGCCTTCCCACTGCTATCAAACACACTGATTGCAACAGGAATGCGTAATGGCAATGTTTCAGGTACCGCGGTGACCAATGCATGAGCAAGGAAGGACGCTGTGCCTAGATGTACCTTCTATCACTAATTGGGCGTACTGCGGATTTTTCACCCCATGCTTTGGTCAGAAGAGCCAAGAGGAAAACACAAGCGATTTAATTTGGTTGATCTGGTGTAGCAATTTTTACATCCTTACCTAAAGCACATGGATGCTGGGAGGATGCAGGGACAGGAGGAGGAGGATCATTTCCAGCACTCCAGTATTTTATCAGCTCTGCATTGCTGAGACACCACACGAAGGCAGCTCGGAGCCAGGGGGTTGTGATATGATATGGGGGGTTTCCATATCAGCATTGTCAAATTGAAAACACATTAGCAGCAGTTTGAAAATCTGCAGTATCGACAAAATGACGGACAGAGAAAAGCAGAGCCAAGCCTGCGCGTTGCCTTCAGCAGCTGTGGGCTGCACGTCTCAGCTCAGCCCCACACGAACACCTGCCTCCTACAGCCCTTGGCACCAACATCAGCGCTACGCTGCAAAAAGAGGGCTTTCTGGCTTTAACCCCCATAGGCAGAAATGTAGCCCAAGCTGCTGGCAGGTGATCGCATGCGTGCTCCTGGCACAGCCGGCGGCCGTGGGGAAGCCACTGTCCCACTCATCACCACACCGTCCCCCCCGCCCCGCAGCCCTGGCTGTTCACTACCGCCACCGGCACGAGCAAGCGGGGCTGGCGGAGTGACCTGGATTTGGCCCGGGCTGATCTCACCCGGCCTTGGCATCTCCAGAGCCTCAGCAGCAAAGCTGAGGTGACGGAGGAGACACAGGGTATCGTGGGATATTTTTGATCGCGAGCGGCACGCAGGTTTGCAGGAGAGGAAAGTAAAACAGTGTGACACACCAGACGATTAAATTCCTATGCATTACCAGCGGTCACTTCTCCAACTCGTCATGGATGGTGCTTTTTATGGAGAGTGTAAAATTAAAACAAACACATATTGAATTACAAGGCCGCTTAAAAGGTAAAAATAGACTAGCGAGTAACTCAAACCTCAATTCAGCAAAAGCAAAATCGCGCACCGAGGTACCCATATGCTTTAATGAATCTGGCCAAAGGGGTCAAAAAATGTTGGTCTTGCACTGGGTTCTGCTATTTCAGGCTTTATCTTTAGATCTGAACTCGGCTGCTGCCGTATCTCATAACCTACTGCTGAGTCTCAGCTCGTGCTTTTCCCACAGATTTCCTACCAGGAGGCAACTGAACACTCGAAGTCCTCAACTTTGTGTACCTGCCCTCCCCCAAGAAGGGTTCACATGCTGGAAAATAAATAATGCATTGCATTGTTTTTTAAGGCTTGTGATCTTTGAAATAAATTTATGTTTGTTTTTTTAAAAGGCCCTGTTGTATAGCCCTGCTGGGCTTTGCTTTGTATCCATTACCCACAATTACTTACTCCTTGACAGCTACTTCTGCACCTGAAGACAAGTTGTAGCTACAGCGCTGAATGAACATGTGTTTTCAAGAGCTGGGAAGTGTCAAAAACATCCAGAAAGACTAATGGAATCACTATATGGTTGATTTTGCTGCCCTCAAAACAGGCAAAATCCTCACTCTCAACTCACTGTAGGTTTTATTTCATATTCTGCAGTAGGAGGTATCTGATCTCTGATATGTATTTCCCTTTGAGTTTCACCCATTGCATCACATTATTTACTTTTATATTATGTCACATAATCGTGTATGCCAACAGAAGCAATAAAAGAAAACGATGCAAGGATTAACATTTAAAGGGGCACATACTGTGGATGACTAGTTTTAGATTATGCACCCAGTGCACAATTTCTGTGACAGACAGTGTTGAGCTTTGGGAGTTTTTGGCATGCTGTAGATGTCTGGAGAACGGGCAAGATTTTGCTTACTCTCAGCTGGGTGCAGCGAGAATATTCTGCGGCTCCCTCAAAATATAGGAGAGCATTATTACTGTCACATCGTTCAGCAGGACGACGAGGGGAGCGGTGGCAGTAAAGGCAGAGCTGCGATACTCCAGGCTGTTAGATTTGTCAACAGGTAAAGGGGATAGCGAACAAGACAGATGTAAGATGGGAAGGGGGACTGAGTATTTTTCTGGGTTAGGAAAGATCTCGCACGTTCACATCCATGCATATTTTCCACGCATGCTCTGGAATACTGTACTCGGTGGTATAATGATTCTGTTTCCTGGCGTGCGACATGGGATGCATGCGTCAGACACCCTATTTTTATCTTTTTCTCTGTGTAACACAGTCCGAAGCTCTTCTCCTAATAACTCAGCAGCTGAGTACGGGTGACAAAGGCTGCTGTCGGATACTGCATTCATAATAAAGGATGTGCCTTTCCTACCAAGCATGCTTTGCTTGGCAATATGTAGATCCAAGTGGAAAGAGCTGTACTTTCCCCTGCTGTGAAAGTGTAAAAGGACTTAGCTGCAAATATGGATCAGGTGTGCAATGTTTTGGAATGAGTTTTCCTTCCCAAATAAAAGTGAGGATACAGCAGTTGCCTGGTTTAGTACAATGGAAAAATGCAGGCAAAACTTAAGTATGCAGATAAGACCTCTGTGGTCAGTGTTTTTGGTTTTGAAATGAAAGTAGGCCATATTCTCTTGTTCTGACCGACCACTGACTACTCTGCTCTTTCCCTTTTTGAGCAACACTGTTAAAAATACTTGAACTGGTCTCAAATGATATTTGCATTTTTATTGTCTGAAGCTGCTAAGATCAAAATCAGACTTAATTGTGGGCCTGTTTTACACTCCTTTAGTTCTATCAAAAGCGATGCAGTCACTGGTAATTAACACCAGAACAAGACCCATCAGAGTTAAGCTCTTTGTCACCTTACATCATCTTATGCAAGAGTGAGGGAAAGGCTGCACCGGCTGGGCAACTGCTCCACCACACCAAGCTTTCCCTGGGATTCCTACACCTCTCCATCATCGCTTTCACAACGCCCTCTCCCACCAACACGTCTTCATTCTCACCAGTAGATTGCTGCTCATCTTGGCACAGGGTGCCAAAGCAAATCCCAGCCTTTCCCCGGGCGGATGCGCTGTGCACCGTGCATCGGGGCTGAATGTCTTCGCACGCCCAGGCGCCGCGGCGCTGAACGCCAGGCGTCTTCCTCCAGCAAAGCGCGAGGGAAACAGCGCTGCTTCACTCCTCGCAGCCGACATCTGACTGCACGGTACTATCTGATTCAGTCCTACAGCGACGATAACCTGAGGTTTATCACAGATGTGAGCATCCCCAGCCTGCCTGGATTGCAACCATGCGCCTGGTGCATATCTACAAAATCTGGCAATCAGAATTAAACAGACTTGAAAAACAATGAGCAGATGGAGCTGAGGTGCTTTTAACATGAGTGTTAGGAAAAAAAGCACAACCTCCCCAAACCTCGCTATAGTTACCGAATTTTGAGGAATTTTTACAAATGTTGCGTCCAGTAACTCAAACGCTATTTCAGCATCGGTGGTTATTCTAGTCTGTGAGGAAAACTTCTATTATTTAAGCCACGACATTTATTTTAAGAAACGCAGCTGAAGTATTCTGCATGCTCCCTTCCAAGTGCTTTATGCTTCTGGCATGCTGAAGCATCTGCTGAAATGCTCAGAAAGCTACCTGTCACAACAAGGAGCCCTCTGTGCCTGGAGAGGCTCCTGGAGGCCACCGAAAGAATGGTCCCGTACTGATGGGACACACCAGCCAGGTACGTACACCCTCTGCACCCACCCACGCCGTCAGGAAAAAAGAGGGCTACACTACATAATAGCTTTTAAGTGTACTTACTGGGAGTTCTGGGAAAAGGCTGCAAAAATGCTACAGCGGTGCATTCCTCCAGACTCTGACTCTGTAAATATGTTAAATGACCACAGTGGCTGATTTAGGGCTTAGCCCATCCCAATGCATTCAGGGCAGAGCTCCCACTAATAACAAAGTGGGGCATGACCAGGGACCGTCTAAAATAGCCAGCAGCTTGTGCTTGAGACTCTCCAGGCTACTAGAGGCTGCATCCTTAATGCTAATGATGTGCCAAAAAAATCCATAGGTAACATCCGTATCAGCGATGCATCTACAAATGTGTGTGCCTGTTCTTTGTACATTTGGTATATAATAAAGACAACAAGTAAATACACCAATTTATGCCTCTAAAAATAGTAAGAACAGTATCTACATCTTCTTATCCTACCATGTAACTGATGGCCATGCTGCTTGCAGCAGGTACCACAGTGCTTACGCTCAGCAATGCCTTACACGTCTGTCTGTCCCACTTGCATTTCGAGAACTGTTCAAGGAATACCCTGAGTCTGTCTGTAGAGAATCATTAGTGAGAGTAAACACCCAGGCTGGGGAAAAGGGGCTTCTTTCCCTTTTTTCCCCATCAGTGTTTTGGAATGTAATTCCAATGCTTTCAAAAAGGTCAAACAGGATAAAATCTACAAAACAGCAAAATTTTTAAAGCAATTGCTGCTTGTCTCTTCAAGCCAGAGCTTTGGGAGCTACACACCAAATAGCTTTATTGCTAACTGTCTCAAGCAGTAGGTCTGGTTTTTTGTTACAGTAACTGCACATGATATAATGAAAAAAACTGCCATGTTTTAAAAATGTACCTACTATATGCCTCAAAAAAATAACATCAGTGAGTGCTCAGTGTCCTGATTTTTTTAAAACCAAATTGAAGATCAAACTGATTAAACTACAAAGAAAGTGCACAAACATCTTGAGTATTGATTTTAGCTGTGAGCACCAAGCATGCTAAGAAAAAGAATTTACTTTTAGCTACTACGTAGAAGCACTAGGAGACATAAGCTGTTGCATCACAGGTTTAAATGGGAAGAGGGAAAAGTTGGTCTTGCAGGCAATGACTGTCATGTGAACCGAAGGCACCAAGAGTGAGGTAAGGAGACCCGGGCACCTATTCTCGTGTGCACTGCAGAGATCCTGCCCGACCTCCACCTGGGCAGCCACTGAACTGCCCTGCCTCCACGGCCCTGGGCTGAAAATGCCCAGGGACCTGCTGCTGAAGGCTCAGGGAGCCAGCAACCTCCGCCTCTGGGAAAAAAAGACATGAAAAGACCACCCTCATTGCAAAGTCCCCACCTGTTCCGGCCTGTTTTGACTCCGAATTCCTTTGCTAGGGGAGGCCTGGGGAAAAAACACACTTTGGGTGCCCAGAGCCAGGGGATGGTAGAGGCTCTCCACTCAGACTCCCCTTCCAAACCAAAGGGCTTAATACTGAGTGCCCGGGAGAAGCCAGGCAGCCCTCCCGCAGATCCAGGGGTGCACTGCACGCCCCAGGGCAGCGGCAGGGAACCAGCAGGCAGCTGTACTCTGCCCTACAGAGTAGGTTCCAGGCAAGGGCCAGCAGCCCCCAGCTGAGAGATGCAGGACCCCACGGGGTGAGGAGCGGCCCTGGCAGTGCCGATTCGGCCAGACGCACAGCATCCGTGGGGGACCAACAAACCACTGTGGCACCCACCTCGCTGCGGGCTCTCGCAGCATCCCTGTCTCTTTCCAGCCGTTTCTCTCCACCTTCAGCATCATGCTCTGCAGGTGTACAAGTTTCAGCCACTGCCGTACTACCCACATGCCAATCGTGCTTTTTAGGCCCAGAAGGACGCAGGCTGCTGCCAGCCCACAGCATACCTAGGACTGGGAGAGGCACATCATCTCGACCAGGTACCTCTTCCCTTTGCTGGCAAGCAGGCATGCAATAGTGGGTGCCAGTTTTTGGATGAGGTGCAAAGCTCAGCTCCAGACCACTTGTCAGTGTGGATTCAAAATGGAGGTGCTAAACTTGGGCCACGCGAATGCTCCTGTACACTGTTGTACACTGTTCTCTGATGAGAGCACAAGCTAAAAAAAGGAGTGTCTTATTCAAAACAGCAGAGCAGACGGACTTCAGAATAAAAAAAAAACAAAACAAAACAAAACAAAAAACAAACAAAACCCCAAACCAAACAGAAAATAAAAAACCTCCTTAGGAGCTGAGGTGACCGTCTGGCTGTGATAGCTTCTGCTGAATTTTATCTGACACAGTTAACCAAAAAAAGCGTATCATTTATGCCCTGTGTGACTTAACATAAATGCTACTACACTTTAGTCCTTCAGTTACTTCAAATAAAAATGTAACAGTTTTTTGTGCTGCTTTCAAGATTTGTTTTTCCTTTCTAAAACTAATTTTCCTTGGATTCACTCAAACTCTGTTTTAAGATCCAAACACAGTCAGAGCTGGTCCACAAATAAAAATAAAATGGCTTGCTCCTGCAAAGGGCTAAGCCTGGGCACAGGGTGAGAGCTGGACGGGAGAAGGAGTGAATGGAAAACAGCAGGAGTGTGTTTTATGTGGCACTTTCTAGTGCTGCCACTTGGACTTTAATTCAACAGTGCTGCAAAAGAGCAGCTGTTCACATCATGATGAATAAAGACCTATATAAAACTTCCAGCTGCAAATACGCTGTGAGGAATTATTAATCTTAATGTAATAGAGATGCTGTACACCCAGTCACTGGCTCACAAGTCATTTCGGTCTCTATCCAGGGAAAAACAGCCTTCGTGGCTGCTGGCTCTCAGCACAGCCATGAAATCTCCTTGTCTAAACAGCCACAAGATGCTGCTCCCTATTTCCAGGAAGGATTTTCCTCCTCAAAAATAGACGTACCTAGAAACCAACCCAACTCACACTCCTCCTAAAATTGTTAGACTTGCAAGAGGGATGCCCATCAGAAATGGAGTTACTAACAGAATGAATTTGTAGGTCCTGAGCTCCTTCCTCACTGGGACACTGGGAAATCATTACTGCTCTCGTGCCATTTTCTACCATGAGACTGAAGAGATGTCCTTCCCATATTCCTAGCTGCCCCTTCACGATCCCCAGCCCCACTTCCAGGTGACCGGAGGCAGCCAGCCCTCTCCGCACCATGGCCCATCTCTAAGAGGGCATCACCTAACTGTGCAGCCATGGCAGCTTCCAAAACCTCCTCGTAGGACAGGGCTGGGGAGAGTCATTCCCCTGTGGAGGGATGGAGGTGGCATCCATGCCAGGCAGTCCACTTAAATGAAGAAGTTTTCCTCTTCGTGAACAGCCCCACGCTTCCCTGAGGGGGGCCGCCGCTGGCCCTCACGCAGGAGAACAACTTTACCCCCTGGGTAGCTTGTCCTGCAGCACGGCCACCACGTGTGGCCTTTTGGGACTCTCCACCCTAGCAGCCTGCATGCGTCTGCGTTTGGACAGGATCCACAGCAATACGAAGCTGAAGCGTGGGAGGCTTTCAATTTGCATTTGAGTAAATGTATGCTGACAACAGAAAGAGGGGCTCTGGAAACCACGGATTAAAAATCTGGGCCTGGGAGGAAGTCCAATGCAGTAGTGGCCCCCCTGAAACTACCCAGCCCCTCAATTTACTCAGCTTCCACTCAAACATTTGCCCTCAGCATCCGTAACAGCCTTCAGTTTGGACAGTCATTACCCATGGTCATGTAAGAGTTAAAAAAAAAAAAAAAAATCACAAGAGCACTGCAACAGGAATTCATTACATATTCCTAGGTAGATACCCCGGGCAAGCTTATACTTGTGAACCTGCCTTTCGTCATGTCGCTGACGCATCGCTCACATCCAGCAGGCTCCCATTTGTGGGTGAGCACAGGCTGGCCCGGGATCCTCGAGCGTGTGTCAGGTGCCGTCAGCGCAAGCGGGACTGGCGTGATGCCCTCGCCGATGCCCATCCCAGCCACGGCACAGCACCACTGCCAATATCCATCGGCGACTTCTCCAAACCCGAGACACCCCACACCCCCCAAATGCCGCGTTATCACTCAGTGGCTCACTAGCACTGCAGTAACTGCATGACTTTGAATTCCCACCCCTGCAAATTTGAGGGCAACGGGGTGTCCAGCTACCCCCAGGGGTTAGCTGCTTAAGGGTCAATGCTTTTGAGGTGCTTTTCCTGCACATCAAGATGAACACTGGCTCACACAGGACAGGGGCAACACAGTTCCAGGCAAAATACCTCTGGGGTTCATAGACACCAGTGAGACAGTTTTAGACCACAAATGGTTGCTTTCCCCCTAAATTTTAACTTCTATCCCAATGACATTTATTTAAACTGCTACTGAAGACAGAAATCTGGGGCTATGTTTAAAGGCTTTATCTCTGTAAATATTTGGAGAGCTATAAATACTGAGACATATTCATAATATGAATATTGGACTTACTGTTCTGTTGCCATGAAAATTACTATAAATACACTTCCAATTCTTAATTTCTCTGATTTGCCAGGAATGCCTTTAAAAAGACAAAAAAATTCTTATGTAAGACGTCTTGCTATTTAATTAGCCATCGGAGTCAAAGGCCACAGCACAGAGCAGGAACTGAAAACTCAATGACAGAGGCAGACAAGGCACATAGTGCACTAGCACGCTATATAGCTGTATGTCCCAAGTGGGACTTCTTATAATCACACAGTCCATGAGTCAAGCCCTGACTGCTTTCTGTGTTTGGGGAAAGGAGGCTGTCTGAAGGTCTTCCCCAAGTCACATGAATACCAATGGCTTCCAAATTTCACAGTACCTCTGTCCATTTTTTGGGTTTTTTTTAGGTAGAAATGAATTAAAAGAAGGAAAGCATTTCAAGGCATTTTATAAAAGCGCAGAGCAAGGATGGCTTTGCGGCTGAAGGAGTAGTGAGCTGGGCATAGGGTGATTGAGTTCCCATCTTCAGCTCTGCCAGATAGTTTTTGCTTCATCACAGATACATGACTTGATTAGAGCAGAGAAAATTTCATAACAAGTTTTTACGTATTTCCAGCCTGCTCTATGATTAATCAATTTGTGCTTCAGCCTTCTTACAAAATAAAAGCCAGTAACGGTGCCATGTGGCCGGGTAACCCTTTCTTCACTATGGAAAACACAGCGCTTCCCAGCCCTCTGGTTCCAATCCTCATGCGACTTACACCCATGTTCCTTGGGGAATAAAGCAGATTAATGCAACCCCCTTGCTCTTTGGAGTCAGAAAAGTGCTGTCTGCACGTGTATGTTCCTCAAGACAGGTTCTGCTTCTATTGTTTCAACCCCCCAAAAGTACTGTCATCACACACACAAGATTCATGAACATGCTATTTGTGACTCTTGTCTCAGAGCAGAAAAGGGCAGTGACCTGTTTTGCCAGGGCACTACACACTTCTGGTCCTACTCTCCTTCCACAAGCCACCTTTGATCCACCTGGTCCTACAGCTTCGATTATGCTGCAGTTTTATCTGAGAGCGTGCCTTCCACGGAAAGCATCTTAACGCAGCAATAAAAATAGGTCAGGCATATCTTATAGCTTGGCTTCAAGGTTTTGACCTCCAAGACAGTCTGATGAAACTGTGAAAAATCCAGAGAGATTGGATTCTACACTGAGAGTTGTTTGAGACCAACGGTGATGTCGTTGATGTCATTTGTTTTACCAAAAAAAAAAACAAACGGATGCAACAGACTAGACTCTCTGACCACAAGCATAACATGAGCAGCTCTGCCCAACAGGCCACAAGGGCTAAAATGAACTGAAAGGCCTGTGGTCTCCAACAGCAAGTAAATAAAATAAGCATGAAAGACTCTTAGATAAACTTTCTCAACACATACCAACTATTTTCAATCAATCGTTCTAAATATTGTCATGTTGAGTAACATTATTTAGCAACAGCTGTTGCACTAGAATTTAATCCAAATACTGACGAGCTAATACCACAACCCTGTTTAAAGCAAGTAAGACAGCCAAATAAAATGTTGCAAATATTAATGGCAGAATTTGCCAAGAAAAGCTTTACAGAGTAGCTTATCTGCTGCTGCAAGTGGATGACACCTTGCTGTAGTTGGTGTAGCAGGATGTCAGTGCATAACTGGGATTTAAGGAGGACACTGAGGGTAACACTTTCTCCTTTGAAGGGAGAATACTGGTGACCAGGACCTGTGTTTTTACACCCAAACCAAGACATCATCTATATCAACCTGCTGACTTCAAACATGAGGCTCTGGCACGGGTGAAGTCCCAAGCCAGAGATAGGAATGCCAAAGTCTTAAAAGGCACTGCTCCTCCCATCATACTCAAGCCTTAGTTGGTTATCTAACCTAAGAAATAAACCTCAATCCTGGCGAACTCGTAAGATCTTAAAGCCTGCTGGGCCCAGTTACACATAATTAAACACAATACATCAAGTAAAAAAAAAAAAAAAAAATAGGGAAAAGCCAGGTGATTCACGCCACCTAAATTTAACACATACAGGCTGGACAACAACAGGGTCTAGTCACCTTGGCTGCCTTCACAGCCAGCAAAATGAGACATGCACTCTGAAGGTATGACTTACCCGAGCTACTTCAGATGTTCACATCAGAATAAAATTAATAGCTCCCTAAACTCTATACCGACAAGCCTTCCCCTGATTACAGAGAGAAACTAAGGCAATTAGCTCAGTTGCAGACATCTACGGTTAGCCAAATGAACCCAGGCGCAGACTTGCCCCTGTAGGCAGCCCAGGCCACAGTTCAAAGCTCGAGTGTTCCACAAACCCAGGGCAGTGCTGCAAGAAAGGCACACTGCACTTAGCCCGAAGAGACACGGAGCAGAGCTTCTGTGAGAAGACCCCCGCAGTGGCAGAGCCCGCTACAGACCCAACGCTTTGCACTTTGCCATCATGCATTTCGGGCAGTCGCCCACAGCTTTGCACAGCAGGGATACGAGATCATCAACTTGAATGGTGGTACTTTGCAGCCCTTGTCTCTCCCAGAGGGAAAGGTCAAAGTCAGCTCCACCACAGCTTAAGTTCAGTGCTTTGGCTCCTCCACCCTGATTTTGAGGGCCTGCTGTACCCCGGACCTAGAGTCGGCCACAACACAGGCTGGGCAGCGGGTGGTCACGGCTGGGAGACAGACACTTAACCAGCTCCACCTGCAGCCTCCCTCCCCGTGCCTGAGATGGGACTAATAACCCTTCCCTCTCCCAGAGGAGAGGTGCTGCAAGGATCAACTCATTCGCATGCAGAGACTGCAGCAAAACCCCCGCCCTGGGTCCCAGCAGCGCTCCCCATCTCCGCTCTGGAGCACACGGGAAATTCTGGAGCAGCATCAGGTACATTTTGGGTGGCCTTGCTGTTGCTGTTGTTCCGAAACTGGAGTGCATGTTAAAATTATAATAAAAAGGCAGTACTCTTGCTAATGTTCATTTTTATACTGAATTTGAACTTACTTATATTACATACCTTTCTAATACAAAAAGGGAAAAGAGCATTCACTAATAAGAGTCAAGAGGCTAGAGACCAAATTTGATCATATTTTTCTTTATGTTAGTTGCGTTATTTTACTCAAGACTAGAGGAACAGAAGAATGCTTTTACTCATTAGATGATTTTCCTAAAAATATCTGCTATTACAGCTAGGCTTCTAGGTTAACATCGCCCTGTGATTAGAGCAACTACCCATGTAAAATCTATTCGGGCTGAGCGTTTCAGGGGCTTCATTTACGCTAGCAAAACCGCAGAGCCATAGCCCAGCGCCAGCATCGCCACTGCACTGTCTTGCTCTTTGCAAAACCTCTCCAACCTGCCTCCATTTCAAGTAGGGCTCTTGCAGCCAGCAGTGGGGCTATGTCAGTTCACATATTTTAAGGTTTTCCTCACAACCGGGAGGGATTAGAAAATGAGGCTTTGATGTGTTCAGGACATGTGCTTGAGATTACTTGTGTACCTAGATGCTAGCACATGTGCCTGCAAGTTGTGGTCTAAATTTGTTTGTCCCTGGCAGCTCGTGTTTGCAGCTATGGGTGGAGTTTGTGTAAAATTCTATTACTGTATACCATTTTGTAGTCAATAGTACTCTATAACCTATATTCAATAACAGTACTTGAGTCTATATTGAGGAATATTATATTGTTGCAGAATAAGAGCTATGACACATAAGGCCCACATAGTGAAAACAATGTCACTGCAAGAGAAGTGGTTGAAAATTACTTTGAAAGCCATTTGGAAAATCATTGCAGGATTATTAAGGGTTATTGATGAATAAATGCAATCTATAAATTTTTGTCTAAAAAGCTGCACATTCCAAGCCATTTTATGAATTCCTGCATATATGGGGAGAGATTTACATATTTTATGTAGCTTTCTTTAATTCTAAGATGACAGGCACTATCTAAATACTGTTATACATATAAACACGACTGCTCCGTGCTGTATTGTGTTTCAACCAGACCAAACACTCTCTGTAGCACAGGAGGTGTTACAAGATCTTAATACAGAGTTCTGCAAAGAGCGGCAGGATTTTTCTGGTTTTTGCCTTTTTTTTCAACAAGCGTTATCTTCTGTGGACTTCTCCAAGGCGAAAAACCAAACCCATACCAGTTACACTTCTTCAGCACTTCACAGCTTCTAGACGTGCTATTCCTCTTCAAGTCAATGAGAGTTTTACAGCTAAATCTAACCCTGCATGCTTTGCCAATTTTCTCTGGTGTTTTTCTCCTAGAAATGCAGGCACTTGGTATACACATAGCAGTGAGCCTGTATTAAAAGCCACAGCAGGTGGAAAATAATACAGCCCAGGGAAGTTTTTGTTTTTGACTCTCCTCACAATCAAAGCTATGCACAAAGCACAATGAGGCACAGTAAATAAAGACATTTCACACAGACAAGCACGAAAATCTTCCAAAACAAAGAAAATCAAATTATCTTTCAACTAAAGAACACACTGCAGTGAAAGACTAAATGAGCGATTCTAATTAAAACCATGCTGCGAATCTCCTACTTTCCACCACGAGAAAAAAATCAGCTTGTGTTTGTGCATGTACAGCCACCCTCTAAAACCAGTCAAGCAGCTTTCCAGCCAAGCAATGCAAGACACAGCATCTCAGAACTACAAAACATATTGAAATTATTTCCATAGCAATCATAACAACAACATGCCAGGCCAGGATGTGCAGGGAGGGGGGGTGGCAGCGGGAGCTTGGCCCCCCGCCGGTCCCGGTGGCGCCCGCAGTGCCCGGCACACCGCCGGCAGCACCCACGCAGCGCCCGTCCCCTCAACCCACGGCCGCATCCAGCACCCCACCAGTGGCTGCCGCCCCGCTCGCTGGTGCTCGCTTTGGCAATGGTCAGTCTCATCCAAAATGGTCACTCGCATCCCTTCTCTGCCCCGCGCTCATAAGCAAAGCGTTACGTCCCCGCGTGCACACGCAGGAGAGCCATGGCGCTGGTAGTCCTGGCCCCAGGCACGCATGGGCAACGTTGTGCAAGCCCAAGCCCTGCTCGAGCTTCTTAATCCTGACATGTCGCAACCCTCTTGGGCTCAGGTCTCTCTCCTTGCGGCGCTAAACCAAGCAGCAGCCTCAGGTGAAGACACTAAGGGGAGGATAAAAACTCAGGACTGACCCTTTGTGCCTGAGCTGCGCCCAGGCTTCACGCACGGCTCAGCTCTGAGCAGCTCTCCAGAAATGAAACGTGATCTCTCTTCCGACCCACTCCCTTCCAGCTATTTATCTACTTGCACAGCCACGATATGCTGCGGGCTTCCCAAACGCTAGCTGCTGCCCTTTCACGGGCAGAGAGCCGAGGGGACGGGAATGTGCGGCTTATTAAGTACAGCGAATATGGGCATCCATGTCCTGCACAGAACACGCATGATACGTTGATACTGCTATTTTGATGCAGGCACAGGGACAGGAATCAGCTAAATATAGCAGACTTCAGTGACCAGTCTAAATTATAAACTTAAATGACATGAAGAAAGGTGCAGTTTGCCGAAAGACAGAGGAAAGTAATGGGAAGATTTTGGACAGTGATGGGAAGCTTGGCTCTAGCATCATTAGGCCTGACTTGCTATCAAGATGTCCAGTAAAAGCTTCAGAGACACAGGGACTTCATGGCCATTAGATGTGTGCAGGCGTAACAGTGGCAGAATAAGAAGATGATGCTATCATCCTAAGGGATGCCAAAACCAAAGGGACTGAAGGCAGAGGCAGAGGAAAAGGAGGATAAAGTTAATAGCATTCCCCTGAAAACCATCAGAAGGAAGGAGCAACACACGGGGAACCTGCAACCAGTGCCCAAAGTGCATCAGATTTTTAAGAGGGAAAACCTAATGGATCTCCTGAAAAGCAGCAAAGAGGTCTGCAAGAACAGAGTGCAGATTCTGCAACTTGCTCCCCTTTTTGATGCTATTTTCGAGCAGCTGGCAGCCCCACATGCTCACATGTGACATCCAATCTCTTGTAACACCCGTGCAAGGCAGTGAAAGTGTCTTAATCCAGATTTTGCAGCTGAGTAACCTGAGCGACAATAAGTGACAAAATTGCCAGTTGATCAATGTATCCTTGCTTGGTAGAAAACTTAAGTATATGTTCAACATTTAATCCCACTTTATGAAAATTTAAGGATGTACTTAAGTGCAGTGTTGTACTGTAATACGAAGATCACTTTGCTCAATCTCTTTTAGATTTTTCCCCTTACATTACGTAGAACTGGACCAGCAAAACACGAGTAGGATTGCAAGTGGCAAGGGAGGAGCCTCACCTCCCTTTCTGGTGAGGATGATGTGTTTTCACCAGGATTCACATTTGGCAGTAACACCGTGTTATCAGTGCCCCAAAGAGTAAAACTTATTGAGGGGGACGTCGGTGTCCGTAACTGAAGCTCCGAGGAACTTCCACAAACGTACCTGCGCTGTGACTGCAAGCGTTGTTTACTGCTTTGAACAGGGCTGTGTTTGAAACCTAGGCAGTAGACTTTTAAATCCCAATGTACATTATTGTCTGCATGCAAACCAAAAGCAGGAGCTCCTCCGCTTTATTGGGTACTGAAACATTAAAAATAGGTGTTTAAAAACCGTATTACAAATCTGTCTGCAACCTGTATTATTTTTACCATGTGCAAGTAAATTGATCACTAGTGCGTTTCAACTGTTTCAGTGAAAATATGCAACTCCTGCTAAATTATTTCTTAAACATGTGGAGAGAGGAGAAAGTTTATTTGATTTCGCTGCAGTGACAGCATGCAACATATTTTACTTACATGTATGTATATAGCAGATGCTGTAATGGATCATCTCCCTTTCACGGCACATATCAAATAAGATCTTGATCTATTCTTCACAAGGAAAGAAATGATAAACCCCTGCTCATAATGAAAGCTGCAATGTACTTCGAGAGAGCAACTGAGTAATTTGACACCATATTTTCCACTGATTCAGCCTGTTAGTTGGAACAATGACTGATTAAAATGGAAAATCTATATTATAACCACATATACTGACATTCCAGATTACCAGGTATGTTCCGGATGTGATTTTTTACTCTTCTTACATATAAAAATTAGAAAGTATAAAACCAGAAATTATTCCAATGGAGTTACATTGGTGTGAAAGTGATGTGAAATATGAACTGGCCCCCAGTATATCTTCATACAGAATGCACACACTATAATTTTCATTATATATATGTTTTATGTAATTTGAAGTACCAAGAAGAAAAAAAAAAATTGTTTGCCCTGAGATATTACTTTTAGGAATAGAGGACAGATGTCTAGTTGCCAAAGCAGACTTGTAAAAAATTAATCACCTGCCTCATGCAGGTTAGCAGTATTTGGCAGGTAGGTTAGCTCAGCTCATAATGAAGCATCTGGCTTTTGGTAAAGCTGCATTTTAATTTTAACCGTGTTTCATTTCAGCTTTTGGGCGCATGTCAACATGCAATAATCTGACAAGTCTGGAGCAGATTTGCTGATTGGTAACTTTGGTGTAGCTCTTCTCAACTGCAACCAAAACTAAGTCAAGTAACAACTGTGGTTCACGCCCAGACCACAGCCTCATGTATCATCTGAACCTCCCTGTAAAGCCATTTTAAACCCAGCCCTCGACATCTTATCCATCCACAGTCTTATTTTCTTAAAAACAGCTAAATTGACCAAGAGTCAGCAAACTCCTAAGCACATGCTTGAATTAAGCAGGCTAAGCTGACTGACTTCAGGAGTGCCCCAATACTGCTTTGAATGTGGTTTGGGTTTGGTTTTGCTTTTTCTTTTGTAACTGAGGTCTGGTCATCTGAGGCAAGCAAAAGGTCTACCCATGTTGTATTTTGCCTTAGAAAAGTGGGAACCCATTTGTAGCACTACTGGTAGCCTCTTTTGGCTAACCAGAACCATCTGCAGCTCCTTCTCGGACACTGAGAGGGCAGAAGAAGAGCTGCTGAAGCTCAGAGAGGTCTGCAGAACTACAGCCTTTTGATTCTGTGACTCTCATCACTTTTAGGTACTCCCCCTGATGCATGCATTTTCAGTGGAAGGGTGCTTCTACCACAAATTTACTGGGAACCCACCACCACCACCAGCTGTCCTTGTGAGAGAGCAATCACTATGCAGATGTGGGGGCCATTTTTTAACATGAATAGGTCAGACATTCAAATAATGCTCCCAAAAGACAAAGATCTATTAGAGCATGAATTAAGCAATTGCCAAGTTTTGTTTTCACATTATGACCATTTTTTAAGCTTTCAAATGTGTCAAAACCCTCAGGAATCTCACTGTCTGTTGTTTTTCTCTACTTGTTTCACTTAAGCTGAAGTGTTTCTTTCTAATACTTTTTTAAAAAAGAAATACAAGAGAGAACAGATCAGACTACGGGCTCCTGAGCTCTAGCGGATCTTGACAGAGAGTACAAAGGAAGGAACTGGGAACATTTAGCTCTGTAAGCACATTTGCAGCAGCCTCACTAGCAGTACTACAAACGCCTTTGCCGGGCTGCTGCGGCTTGTGCAGGTATTTTCCTAGCACACCTCTGCAAAGAAATTGCCTATTTCAACTGCTGATTATATTTTTGTTTGTTTGTTTCCATCTCCATTGAACACCACTCACTGACAGATACTCCCCAGGCCTGCAGATACACTTGCACTTTATTTAGTTATGTAGAAAAAACAAGACAAGGGGGATTTTTCTTATCTTGCTTGGGACCTGACCGCTTGCAGGAAAGGGGAATGGCAATTTCTAGAAAGAAAATTCGGAGACTGCAACTTTTAGCAGGAATGATGCAATATTAAGCAGAGGGCAAAAGGGACGGAAAGGACAAAAAAGCATAGCACTCGAACAGTCAAGGATGAGTCCTGATTCTTCCCTGGAGAGCAGTGATACACATTTTTGAGGTATGCTTCCAAAATAATGATGAATCGCCCTTTCAGACAATGTGCAGGAAAAAACTCTGTCCACACTGCAAACAATTCACCGAGTGAAAGGATGCAGCATGAGACCTGACGACAAAGTAAATGAGGAATAAGAGAAGAAAGACTACTACATTCATGTTCTGTCTTTCTTGGTCTTGCAGAGACTTCCATCACATCGTTTCTAGGCACTGAGGGTGCGTGTGCTGCTGGTCACCAGAACCAGCCTGACAAGGGAAGCAGAAAGGATGGCTCTGTGAGCAGTGGTGAAGATAAAGATGACTCCTCTGCTTCCTTCCTAGGTCTAACCTAGAAGGTCTTTGCCTTATCAACCACCACCAGGGGACAGCCAGAAGATACCTCACACAGTGAGAGCAATGCCACCAACTCCCTTGTTGCAAAGGACGAGGCAGAAAGGAAACTGGGAGAGGCCAAGGAAGAGGAAAGCCAGGAGCTGATACCATCATCCCCTTTCCCGAGGGAATGGAGACAGCAGCAGCGGAGGAGTAGGAACGCTTTCCACACCCTCCTCCCTCAAGGCCACCGCTAACTTCTGCTTTGGTGGCCAGTGAGTCCAAACTGAATGCAAACCTAGGATGCTGGGCTAAAGCCTTCGGGCTGCAAAGCCAGATTGAATACCTCAGCGTCCTAACAGCCGGGATATGTACTGCAGCGTCCATCAGGCCAAGTGTGGGCGAGGTATCATTTTTAAAGGAGAGCAGAGTGCATCCCCCAAGCGCTGGCTGGTGGAAATTTTGTTTTTCATTTGGACAGGGCTGTTGCACCAAACAAGAGGCCTATCCCCAGGACTGCTCATAAATCAGAGCTGAAGTTGCATTTTCAGGGTCATGAAATCTTCTCCGGCTGACAGCAGCACACTTTCCAGAATGGCTCCCTTCTGGACTTGGCCCTTCTCAGGGAGGCCATAAGCTACCTATACGGCTGTGCTTGTGGAGCTACCCTGTGGGACCAACTTCATGTCAAATACCAAAAAAGAGAAACACCCCCCTTCCCAAAATACAATCTTCTAACGATGAAAAACTGAGATAAAAAGCTTTCAATGGGCTTTCTTCCATTTGTTGGATTTATAGAAGCAATAGCAGCCTTAAAACATCTGCCAAATCATTCTACTTTTCAGTTTTGATTATCTGTCTGCTAGTTTGAGGTTAGCTTTAACTATACAGATGCAAGAAGTGAGAAAGCCATTCAGCTTAGATTTATTCTTAAGAAGTACCGGCTGTCTAAAACAAGGCTATAAAATGTAGGCTCCCTGTCTGGGTTGTTGTATGGTTGCGTGGCTTTGTGCTATTAATTGCAACCTGGCTAACAGGTGCTTGCCAATGTCTTTATATCCTCACCATAAGAAAGGATTATATTTCCATCTGGATAAAAGGGTGATGCTGTCTAAGTTAAGAGCACCACGGAGAGGAAGTCCACCGTGGCATGACAAGTTGAATCACTGCTTACTAACAAGAATATGCCCTCTTCTCTGCTCTGATGGAGCCAGAGAGGGAAGGCGAAAGCAGGTAACACGATTTTTTCCACAGACTCCTCTTGGTCAGGTGTCAGATGGCCATGAGCTGGACCCACCAGGGACTGTTTTCCTTCCAATTCCCTTGACTCACACAGCAATGGTGACAGCCCTGTTGTTTAAACCAAACTCACAGCACTGGGGGACACCTACCAAGAAAAGCACTTACGCATGCACTGCAGGTATATAAGAAGTCCCATACTATGTACTTAAAAATTAACCACGGGCTCACTCTTGCTGTGCAGCAGCATCACAGCACTGCTGCGAAGGACTTGCCCTGCTCTGTCTGGAAGAGCCTTCCTCTCAGCTTCCTTATCCCTTTATCTCCTTCCTGTCATCAATAGTGAACACCTCTTTCCAGTCTTTTCCTTTAGCTCTTCATTCCTCTCTTCTTCCCATCTTGCCTTCTGTGTAACTGCACAACCCTATTACCTCACGCTGTTAACTATTTGTGAAGCCGGGTGCATGAGAAGTGCCATACGAGCCTGTGATGTTAAAACGTAAAGCCCCAATCTGAATGCATTTGCAGCTCTGACTGCTGCCCCCTGAAGTTACAATGGTTTGGTGGACAAGGCTTTCAATTCCCTGAGGGGGTTGCGAAAGGTATTCATAGCTCTTGGGTCCGGAAGATGAAAGGACTCTGCGATACCTGCGGTGGCCAGCACCTGGACCTGGACTACTTGAGCTCATTATCCAAAAGCAACAAAACCAACTGATCTACGGGAAGCAAATGATAACACGCTCCACGTGTTACCGGGGTGCACAAACAGCTCAGAGGTGTGTTGGTGCCTAATTACGGTGATGCGGAGATGTACAAAAACACTGAGACAGCAATTGCTTTAGAGAAGAGTTTGACACTTGTTAGTCACAAGGGGATTTAAAAATCCCAACGTATGCCTCAAGGCCTTTGAAAATCGGACCCAAAGTGCCTACTTGAGAACGACACAAGGCAACTCTTCTGAGCAAGTCTCCTGGCACCGACAACATTTTGACTATGTAAATCAGCAGACAAATCATTGTGTTTTGCCTGTAAAATGAGGTAGTTCAGACTATTCATCTGCTCACAGGCTCAGATCAAATTCTGTATTGGAGCGCACAAGCCATACGCAACCTCTACCATCTCACTGCAAAGCGATACAGTCAAAGGCAAGGCAGCATTCAATGTATCTTCAATATTAACTTATTTTTCCAAGAGGAAAACAAATTCTGGCTAGTAACGGTTACCTAGATAAAAAAGGAAAAACCCTACAACTCCCTTTCTTTGCTTTTTCTAACCGACTTATCTACCTCACGTCAAGAGTGACCTTGAAGAAAGTTCCTGGCATATTTTGCGTCAAAAAAATGAATAATCATCATGGCTTTTGAAAGTGCTTACTAGACTATTCCGTGCATTTGAATATTTTCTTTCACCCTTTAGTCCAGTCTTCTATGGGAGTAAATCATACCCTTTAATTAAACATTCTTGAGTATTTGGATTTTATCTCACAGATACACCGCGCCCTGCTTGTAAAAATTCCATCTCAGGCAGCCAAAGTGCTTGACTTATTCCAAAGATGAGCTATTAATTAGAATATCTATAGACTGTACATTTATAATCTGGTGCCATCCCTCCCTGGGGATCCCAAACCTTTATCTGCCAGATTACTTACCTGCAGCTGAAACAGAGCCATCACTGGCTGCAATGTAACCCTCATCTTGTGCAACTCCTCACCACCACTTTTAAAATGAAGAATGGGAGACAGGTCCAAATGTTCTGGATGTAAACCCCTTGAATTAAATTCACCTCGCTTAAAATATGGCTGTACCTCTGTGGGTTTCCTAAAGTCCCCATTCACTTCATCTTGCTCCATTCAGAGAAATCCTCACCCTAGTCATGAACTCTTGCAAATGCAGAGGTGCCAGCAGGATGCTAACAAACAGGCATGATTTCGCTCCCCAAGTGGTCCCAGGCTTCACCCTCACCTGGCATGGCGTGCAGCTTCGTAACGCCTGACGCCAGCTGGGGCACAGGCCCCGTTCTGACTCAGAGTGGGGAGTACCCCAGTCTGAAATCACCGAAGGCAACGACAACTCGCAAAATACTTCCCTGAGCCAAGGGGTAAAAGCTGGTGCCAGCCGTGAGCTCACCAGCACCGCTCCCCAGCACCACTCGCTTGCCAATCTTCTGCAGCATTTTTAGCTCACTAGGTGCGCCGGCTCATCCCACTCTCAAAACGTTTAGCAATCGAGAACAGCAATAGCTTGGGGCTGCCATGGCAGCCAAACAACCAAACAGGCAAAGGCGAAATATGAGAGAGAGGAATATTGCATTACCAGGCTCATTAGCCCTCACAGGCAACTTGAAGCGCTCAAAACCGTATCGTTCCTGAGCGCAGAAGGGAGGGTGCAGCCATCCCACAGAAGGAAATCCATAGGGAATCCTGCTGGCATGAAATACGCCTGGGAGACAGCCCACAGAAGCCTCCAGTGAGCAAGCCCCATGCAGATGATGGAGAGATCATAAGGAGCGAGTGGTGCCTTCCAGCACCAGGTTGGGGCAAGGCTCTTGCTGCCATGGGCAGCTGCCAGCACCCACCAGGCTTGCCCCTTCCATGGGTCAGCATAAACCCCCACAGCAGCCTGCCATGCTCAGTACTGCCTGCCCTTTCCCAGGCTCAGGTTTGGGAGAGGAGAGTAATCTCGTACACCAGCGGGCGTTGAGCATGCTGCTGGGTCCCAGTGCAAAGCTCTTCAGCTTTACATGCGGCCCTCTCCAGCTCCAGAGAAAAGTCAACAGCCTGGAGGAGCCGCCAGAGCCAAGGAAAAAAACTGGTCTCCAACCCTGGACTTCATGTCACACCCACGAGAGACTCCTGCCCTCCTATACCACTGCTCTCCTTGTTCAGCACACTTGCCTTGGAAAACTTCGATTCTCGGACCCTTCCACCTCCTACAAGAAGAGATGGAGCAGCAGCAAGGAACCTAATGTTGCCTGGAAAAAAAGATAAACACACTCCAGCTGCAGAGAAAGCAACCTCCTGGCAATTTTGCTGGGGAACCGTGCCATGAACAGCGGATGCTTTCTGGATTTACTCTGCCCTAGCATGCCCTACAGACATGCAAGAAAATCTCCTGTTTTGGGAAGCAGCATGCTAGTGAGAGGGGGTTTGAAAGGGAGAAGGGAGGAAGAGACCTCTTCCGCGTTCTCCTCTTGTCAAAGGTAAAGGGGAAGAGCTTTAACAAAAGCAGAATTTAAGCAAAATCCCCCAAAGCAGCAACATAGTATTAGATGGAAAAGCTTGATCCAAAATCTCTCACCTGAAGACACTCACATACCCTCTAAGCTTACACCTGGCTGTGAACTTTGAAGCTTGGGCTCCTTTCTGTATCACATAGTGGACTGAATCAAACCTGACCCAAACACCTGCAACATCTGGAAATATGTTGATTCAGAGATGCATTTTACAGCTTTTGTCAGTCACCGATTTATCAGAAGCTACTCCCTAGATTTCCTCCTCCTCCTTTCATTTATTTATAAGTACTTTTGTTTTTAAAGTACTTCTTTATTTCTAAGTACTTACTATTTCTCTTATAAAAAGTATTTACAAGTATTTTCTTTCTTTTTTGGAAGTACTTTTCATCCATCCATCCAACTCTGGTCTAAGTCAGAAGCTTTTAGGTATTTCCTCAAACAGATAAGTCTGGCTGGGATGGCAATGTCAGCACGGAGCAGCTTTTTCTGGCCCTCTCTCTGTTTCTGTTCTTTTTGGAGAAAAGGATGTTCAGGTTGTAATAAAAGGACTGAAAAATACATTAAACTTTATTAAACCGGTAAAGCCAATTGACAGGGCTAGGACTGGCTGCTTCCTCCCCTCTCCCTTCATGCCCTTCCGCAGTTTCCTCTCCTCTCCTCTTTTCTGACACTTGTTTTTGTTTGGAAGTAGCACGCTCACTCCCGACAGACCGGGACAGTGGATGAGAGGGGAAATGTCTGGACACATTTAGTCCAATTAAATGTTGGCATCACATTCAGTCTCTCCAAAAAGCACGTAGGAAACTTTAAAGGCCAGGCTGGCTGCTGCAAACTGATGCCTCCCCATTTACATTTCCTTGCATCAAGCCACAAACAGAGTAGGTATTAATTGTCATCAAGCGTGTCTGCCACAAACCCCTCTCTAATACCATTCACAAACGTTCTGCTAAAACCTTTTGTCTTTCAGCAGATCACACCCATAATCCCATGTCGCGGATGAGTTTTGGCAGAGCTGAAGAGCGAACCGTGTTTGCTGCTGACAACTCCCCTCACTTTCCTTTTTCAGCTGCCGCAGCGGCACACAAATTCTGTGGTGGCACGTGTCACTGCCCAATGTCATCTCAAGCTCGCATCGTTCCTTCGAACGACGTGTTTGCTAACAGGGTTTTACAGCGAATAAACAAACACACACTGGCCCTGCATGTGTGGTCTGTGCATCATCTTGAGCCATCCAGTCTTTCGACAAGCCGCTGCTCCTACAGGAAGAGTCGTGGCACAAACCCAAGCAGCGAGAGTGCGGCGGCAGCGCCCGCCTCCCTCCCACAGACAGTGCCCTGACACCCGTGGGTCTCACAGCGTCCGGGCAGCGATAAAACCGGGGCTCCGCTGCACAGGGGGTCACAACCCTGACAGAAGGCACTGAAAGTTTAACTTCTGCGTGAGAAAGAAGCAGCTGAGGAGGCACAGGCACAGTTGGCTCTCTCCCGCTACTTCTTTTTGTTTTAAACAACTGAATCTTGTTCTTCCCACTCCTGAGAAAAGTCCTTTAAAAATGAATGTGACTAGTCATATAAATGAATTAAGGGTCAGTTTACAGCGTTATTAAATTAAATGCTTTATATACAGTAACTGAAGAGTCCGGCAGAATTCATGAAACTAGAGTCACACCTCAGATGGTTTCCAGAGTGGCTGGAAGGGTTTAAGGAACTAAACAGAAGAAACTCAAAAAGCCTCGCTTTGCTCAGCATTCACTGCAACATCCAAACCAGCAACATACTTCCACATTAGTGCTACAGCTCTGCCCTCTGACATGTTCACAGCCCTGATTAATCCAACTACAAGTTAAGGACTAAGTGTACTGAGGCACATCCCCCGCTGATTTGAGTATAAACTGCATGTCTGGAACCTGACTGCACAGACAGGTCCACAGTCACCCCTTCCAGCTAAACACTTGCTAAGTCGTACACGGACCGCTTGCACCGTATTCACATTGCTAAAACCAAGTGGATGCTCTTGCCTCGTTTTTAATAAAGGCTTGGTCCATCCAGTTTAAAATATGCTCTAAGGCGCGCTCATGCGCAGTAATCTTTGAGGACAGGAAAATCTGTCAGTTTTCGGTTTTGGAGAAGAAAGGGTGCCCACCACAGAGCACTGAGATAAACAACCTGTGCTGCTTGTTACACGTTTTGGTACCTGCACAATAGGGTGGCCCCCTGCAGATGCCTTCACAGCCCCTCGACTGCCTTCCGTCTCGTAATGAGCTCGGTGATGGGATTTCGGCTGCACTTCAATACGCAGTTCGTAAGGTCCTGAGTGAGATGGCAGCTGCCAATCAAGGGCAGGCAGGGATGGGCTATAATGGAAAGGAAACATATTAAAAATTAACGTCAAGTACACTATCACAAACCACAAGCATCCAGCACTATTACTTTAGAGACCATGTTTCGCAGTTCATCCTTCACCATCTTACATTTAAATTTCATCAATATGGATAATGCCACGACATAAGTAATTCAGAAGGTAATGGTTATTTTATGAAGATTTATGGTTTGAGCAGATCTGATGGCCCAGATGCTATCCCATTTGTAAACAAATGGAAAAATGTTAAGACACAGCTTACAAATATTTTAATATTTTAATATATTGACTCTTGAACCAAAAGGAGAAAGATAGGCAGAAAGATGCAGAGAAACTTAAGGAAGAGGATTTCTGCTGTGGAAGTGAATGCTAAACTAGCTCTGGAGGAGTTCTGCATTTAATGAAGCTAATGGATTTCAACAAATCTGCTCAGTTTACAGGGGGCGGAGAGAAGGAAAAAAGCCATTTCCCAGCTTCCTTCCCAACACAAAACACGTCAGAAGAGTCTCAAAGCAACACCAGTTTCTTTCTGGTTCATGCACTGCAAGGGAGCAAGCTCTGAAGTCAGAACTTGCTCACAAATCCTACTAACGATGATGCACAAGCCAGAAGAAGATCCAGCTCACTCTTCCGGCCCTGTATTGACTCTGCAATTAACTAAAATATTAAGGACTCATTACCATCACACAAAAGCAAGCAGGCCCAACAGCATGCGATGGTGGGGAAGTGTCATTCTTAGAAACCCACTTCCAGTGTAAAACCACACTTGAAAATAGTCAGCAGAGCTCAGCTGTAAGAAATGCTTTGGGGTAAAAAGAAAAAGAAACAAACAAGCAGTGTTGAAACAGTGTTAGGTGTGAGACAAATTTATTGATCTTAAAATCGAAGAAAAAGCTTCATGATGAAAACACTAATTTTATGTCTAGTGTATATTCTCTCCTTCAGTGAATTCTCCTCACCAGATGTCATTCAAAAGCCTTTACAAGTAGTTAAACAGCACAACCACAACATACCCTGTCCTCTTACATCAAACTTTATTATCTCTCCCATCAGCCTGGAGAAGACAACCAGCAAGCAGAAAATCACGGTCCTTGACCCTTTTGTTGTCACCACGGACCAGGGCTACCTACCATAGTGAGAGGGCTCGTCCCGCCGCAGCCTGCAGACGAGGAAGCTGAAGGACTAATTAGCTCTCGCCCCAGTCTACAAGGAGGCTGGCTGCTGGGGATTTACCGGTTCCCTGCCTCGCTGCTATAGCCCTGGTGCAAGGACAGTCTGAGCAGAATGAATCACGGCTGAAATGAGCTGGCTGGGAGGGAAAGGATGCAAAACAGCTTCCGCACTCAGTGCGTGTATTACAAGCACATATTCAGCTGGAGACTAAACACTCCACGTTACTTTCCCTGTGATCCACACGCTACCCCAGAGCGCTTTTGACTCCGCAGGCATCACTGCTTTCACATCCCCCAAAGCAACCCTGCTGCCTCCCACTGAGGGCCAGAGACTTTAACCACTTGCACCGGTTTTTGTTTTTGTTTTTTTTTTTTACTTCGCCTTTTTTTTTTTTTAAGTGCTTATCCAGCCCTTTGTCACTGGCATATTTAATGTCTACCTGCTAGTGCACATGTGCATATACACTAATGGGACTTCAGGTGGTGCTAAGTTTCTCTACGTGATCTTTCTTCACTGCTTTTAAATTTGCCAATTTGAGCCATGTGATTTGAATGCCTATAGACATGCACTACATGCATTAGAGGGGTCAGCTGCAGCCACTAGGTCCTGGCCCTGGGTGAGGACCAGGACCACCCTCACTCCCTGGGCACCCCCTGCTACCCCAGCACAGCTTGCTGGTGAGTTGCAGGCTCCAAACTTCCAGCCACTCTGCTCTCCAACCCTCAGGACACGGAGCATCCTCAAAAATAACAGAGGGGTAGAGAAGGAAGAAGCCATACAGCTCCCAGCTCAGCCCAAATGGGAGCTCATCCAAAAGAAAGAAGTTGCCGCTGTGAGGGCTCCCAGCTCCCATGAACATCTGGATCCAGCGGGAGCCAGCGGGGCACTCTCTGCAGAGGCAAGATCCTGCCAGGGACAAATCCAGAATTTGGCTACCACCCCCACAAGCACGGGAGCCCCAGCCTTGGCTAGAGGCAGGACGCTACTCTTCTGAGCTCCTGTGCAAGCCTTTCCTCCAAAATGGCCAGGGCCCACCTTGGGGGCGAGGAGAAGCTCTTCTGCTACTAGAGACTCACACAAAGAGCAAAGAGGTGGCAAAAAATTACAGGCAATTGGGCATTGAATATAGCCACTATTCTTTGCCTAGCACATTAGGTACACATACTTTAGTCTGAAAAAGTCTCAAAAAAAAAAAAATTCTGGATAAACCATATTTGACTAATGATAAATGACAAAGAGCAGAGCAAAACAGCTGTGTCTCTTCTGGTGATGATCAGCACACATTTTTAAACAGATGTTTCTGGTTTTAAGTAAATTCTCACTTGATGGATCTTTTTTTTTCTGAGGACACAACATCTATCAAATTAGAAATTTTTAACACTTAATTAAAAAGGACGACTCTGACCGGCAGCATGTAGCCCTCAAGTGAAGAGGGATTTTTTTTTCTGAAGATACATGGAAGTAAGTAATAGTTCCATAACTAACTATATCTCTTTAAAAACAAAGAAAAAACCCACAAAAACCCTTTCAAATCAGCACCTGAAAATGTCAGTATAATTAAGTTGTAAAATTCATGTTCTCAAATAAAGCCTGAAAATAAAAATACAGTTTGCTGTTAGCCTGCAATCTATCACTGAAATTCCAAAATACCACCTGCCCAATTATAAATTGACAATTAATGGCAGTTTTCCTGATAAAGGAAGCAGAGTGATGCATTTAACAGTGTCATGGGCTGGGGCTGTCAGAGCTATTTCCTATGTTAGGTTATCTTCATCATGCACTTAATTTCCTGCGGCTAAACGTGGTTAAAGGAAAAAGTCACCAAGCAAATGGTGTAGTGGTAAAATCAAATCTGGTTGCTGCAAATGAACCTTATCAATTTGAAAAGGCCCAAACTACCTCATCTAGCCAGCATCACGCAGAGGGGAGAAGAGCCCCTCCACAGGGGTCAAGAAGAGAAACAAAAAGGTCTTCACACAGTCTTCCTATCAAATATACATCGGTGTATTTCCCTCAGATTGAATTTTCCACCAACTGAAAACCTGTCCCATTCCTTTCTACACGTCCTGCTGTAATGAGGGATGGTTGCTTCAAGCCGGGTTCGCAAAACCTGGTGTTAGGCTGTAGAAAACTCACTCAATGTAACTCCGTCCTACATAAATCAGATTACAAAACAGATGAATAGTGATTTATTTTTCATACACCAGATACACAATATGATTAAATCAAAACCAGATTATCCAGTCTGGCTGACTTCTGCCTTTAGCAGAAAGATTTATCAAATTCAANATTTAACAAATTAAAAAAAAAAAAAAAAAGAAAAAAGATACTAAGCAGCACACTGGAATACAGACAGGGAGGAAACAAAGCCAAAAACTTCCACTAAACTTTGCAAAGGTGTTTAAGCCCCTTTTTCACATGACTGCTATGCATTTGGGAATTAAATTACCATTACACTTTCTAAGCTACTAGATGCCAAGGCCACGGGAAGAGATTTGCAAACGTTTTCGTCCTTAACTAGGCTGCCGTGCAAAAGGTATCAGAAAAACTGTGGCTCTCGCACAGCGACTAACCCTGCTCGTTGGCCGAGCACCACAGCACGGAGTCATTGACCCCAGATAGCTGCCTGACAGCGGCACAAGCCACTGCCTGGAAGAGCAGGACGGTCAAAGTGTGGTTTAGCGCCTGAAGTAAAGCAAGTGACTTAGAAGGAGTGTGGCTGAGGCTGGGTGCCCTGCACTAAACCTATTTTTTTCTAAACAGGGAGTGTTCCTTTAGAAGCAAAAACATAACTCGAGAAACCACAGGGCTGCTGAAACTTTTACCCGGCTGCTAGCTTGCCCCTGCTCCAACTGTGCACCAAATGCAAATATGGTTACAATTTATTATTTATTACCTGTGCCTCACATCGAAGCAGATGCCTGTTAAAGGTCCTTGTGTGGTTTTTTGAAGAGCAAGAAAACGACGATGATGCCTACGTGTCCACCAACTCGGTTGTGGTCAGAAAAATATACCTGCTTTATATTTCACCTATGAGTTAACGTGGGTAGATTTTTCTCTCTTTTTTTTTTTTTTTTTTTTTTAATTTCCTGTCTGACAATTGAGCAATGTAGCTGTGAGCTGTTAAAATAGATGCTGCTTCCCACCCCAGACTTGGCTGGATTTTGCTGGCATGCGGAGCAAGTGGCTCCTCCGTGGAGTGCATGCAGCGCACTGGAATTCCTCACGCTGAAGTCTGAAAACGCGAGTCATCGTCATACTCCCAGAGAATACTTGACACTACCCTCCTGAAATTTCACATTCAGAGATCGATTTGCATGGGAGATTTTGCATTTGTTGGCTTACAGAAAGAACAAGAAACTATTGGCGCGGGAATGGAGATAACAAGTGGCTGGCATCGCATCTCTGCTCCTGAATTTAGAATCACGCGGTGCTAAAACGAGCTGGTGAAGGAAGGCCATTACTAAGATGCTCACAGGGGCGTTTGAATGAACTGAAAAACACTCAGGAGAAAGCGTGGGGAGGATTAAATCAAACAAACAAACAAACCAGTTTACTGAGACAGGCTTCCAAGCAGTCTTCAGCCTTATGGTGCAGCAACCTAACGCAATCAAAAGCCGCCACTACGTGGTGGCAAACCGAACTTGTTGAAGCCTCTAAGTATCCCCATCCAGCATGAACATAGCAGGAGAGAGAAAAAGTTGGAGGCATTGCGGGCTCTTCCCTGTCCACTCCGCCCGCCCCCCAATTAACACTAACGAGTCCCAGGAGATGGTCACTGACAGACAGCCCACAGGTCCCCATTTCACCGGGTCTTGCCCAGACAGCCCTGCTTTTGCTTTGTCTGAGGAACTTCCTCTCGCTCGCCATAAACACACAACGCACAGGTCAGCAAATCCGGTGATGCTGCACTGGTGACTCTATCGTTTTAAGACAGCTAGTGCCCTTTTCCACCTTCAGAAAACCCCAATTTCTTGAGAAACTCAACTTCTCCCAAGAAAGGTTGTCCTCTACCTCGTGATCTGGACCAAAACATCTATTTTTTTTTTTTTAAAAAAAAAGCATCAAGGGCATCTGAAAGGTCCACAAATCAAAAGAAAGAAGGAAAAAATATGCATTTTTTTAAAATCACGATTTTTAAGGAAATCATATGGTTTGGGGCCTCAATGAACAATTTTTGCATGCTTGAGTTTGATACTGTCACAGTCACAAAAGTGGAATCCAAAAAATCCACAAAAAATAAACAAGCCCATTGATGCAGACTTTTGGCTTTTACCAAACATGCTTTTGCAACTGGTAGACAGGTATCCAGCCATACATTTTCTGGGTGCAAACTACAGCCTCCATATGTAAAAGTACCTGAACCCGTGTCTGTGAGGTCAAGAACATACATGTATATTTTTGAGGCTGAAAAAGAGACTGCAGCTAAAGAAAATGTGGCTTTCAACGGTTAAAAAAATAAACTGTACAAGAGGCAGCTTTTATAAGCCACCTGGAACTGGGTGTCTATTCCTGGAAGCTCCTTTTGGTGTGGTAGACCTCATACATGCCATACGCCCAACCAACAAACCCAACCATTTCTCTTCCCCCTCCCCCCAAAAAACACTACATTTAATGAAAACTCAAGTGTTAAAGGCCAACAAACTTCTTGGATTAAACTGATGACACTTGAAATAACTACAATGCATTACTTTTCAACAAGTAAGAAACTGTCTCTAGGAAATTTCAGGTTGTGTTTAGTCAAATACAGCAGCTAAAGAGGAAGTCATAAAAAATGAGTAAGATACTCAGAAATCCGGCACTTTCATGAGTGCCTAAACTTTTTGTTTTAACATAGGATGATTTAGGACATGCTAATGAGCGGGTAAAAAATAAAAATGGGATTTTAGTTTTGGAAAGAGTCACTAACCCTGCCCCCATACCCGAGGGCAGAAGTCCGGTCCTGTACTTCCATTTTGGCTTTGACATTTTTGCCCATGAGAGATTCTGCATTACACAGCACTGAGGTGCGATGGAGAAATGTCACAGAAAGGAACACACTGAGACAGCAAGGGCTTGAGAAATGCAGAGCATCACCTGCTCATACAATAACTGCCTGGTAGAGTGCTGCTTTTTAAACTATTTGCTACATTAACTACAAAAGAGGGACTACAGACAGAAACTTCTTGCAATTGAGTGAAGACAGCACAGTGCATAAATACTGAAATAAAAAAAGACCTTGGAGCTAAAAGCTAAAGCAGAATTTCACAAAGACTATCTCTTGACTCTCTGCGTAATGATTTACCTCCAGTAGTGTTTGAAGCAGACTGGTACATTTAGGAAACCCATTTTGGTCTGGAAAAGGTACGATTCCCATCACTACCTCAGGGTTTGTTTCAAAGCTTCCCCTGAAAATTTCTGCTTGGTCTCTAAATATTTTCTACATCCAAAGATTTGACGCGAGGCCCTGGGCTGCAGCCGAAGCACCGCAGGCAAATCGCCAGCAGATCTGAGTTACCCTGTGCAGCTTCAGCCTCGGCTGTGGGGCCGGGCTCTGCCCTCCCACCCCGCCTTGAGATCCTCAGCACCCGCATGCCGAGTCCTGTGCCGGAATAGAGTCGCACATTCATAGCCCTTGAGGGGGATGTGTGAGCCCAAACCTGCTCCGAAGAGCCCACAGCCTGGGGACTGGGCTGAGCCTCCGAGCTCATGGTCCTCGTAAGCAGCCAAGAGAAGCATGAGGCACAGAAAGATCGTGGCTCTGTGAAGGCAGGCATTATTATACTCTTACTATATACTCTTATCATTCCCTTGCTCCAGGACTTGAAAAGCCTAAGGCGGATTTGAGCTTTAATTATGACAAATGAAAAACATCATGGATTTTAGAAACAATACAAAAAAAGCAGTTTCTCTTTTAGACTGATGCCCACTATAAAACCGCGGGAAAGGAGACAGCACCCGGCCGACGGTCTGCCTGAGCCTGCTCCCTCCTGCCCCCCAAGAGATGGGAATACAAGAGAGGCAGGGAAAGGCGTCAGTGATTTTCCAAGGCACGCTGGCTTTTGATGAAAACTGTACCGCGTATTCAGGAAGAGACGGAGGAGGTAATCAAATCTGGTTATCTCAAAATCATTATGACTGGGTAGATTTTGGAGCCCGAGTTGTTTGTTGGAACCCACCCCTCCAGCCCTCACGTTTGAAATAGAACAGATGTGTAACATAACAGGAAAAAAATCCAGCTCTGTTGTGACAAATTCTTAACCAATTTTTTTGGAAAGATTTAAAATAACATAGTTTCTGTTGCGTAGGCTGTGATCCTGTTGACGTCCGTGCTCAGTTGCCCAACACTTTCATATACATAAAATGAGAGGTATTTTTGGTGGAAGGAAGCACGGTTAGTGTACCTGACTGGTAAAATAACTTAAAATCACATTTCAACAGTAACTTCCAACTGCCCTAGAGCACGAGTTAATGAGATCACATGGAAACATATTGTGAACCAGGAAACATATTTTATACAAGACCAAAACAGTGGAAAAAAATGTTAAATACACAGCATAGCAGGGCTCCGTTTGTACGCTTCACCTTTCTTGTTTGTGTTAGCGAAAAGGCATGCCGGGTGCCTCCTGACGGACTGCAGCAAAGCGCCCACGGGCTGCTCGCTGCAGCGGAAAGATAAAAGCCTGTTTGGTCAAACTGTCCTACTATTGCCCTTGAAGTCTTTGGCAAAAAGCAGCCCCCCAGAGCAAAAGCCCACGGCCGGCCTCTCTGATTAACGTGGGCTACTTGGCACTTCGGTGGGAGAACATAAAAAGCTTTTTTTAAGTACACGGGAAGGCTCTGGAGTATTTCCCTGGTGTTAAAAGTCTCTATCCCAGCTCCGAAAGGCTGCGAAGGCCCACCTCTGGATGGCTCGGCCAGACCCAAAGGGGCTGCTGCATTTCCCAGCACTGAACTAAGCCGGGGTCCTGCAAAGAGCTTGGGCAATGCACAGAGGAGAACAACGAAGAAGGGGACCACAGCAGTACATGCGGTAACACAAAGGGCCGTTGGACCGCTCGATCTCATTTTTGGGAGACAGCACGTGGCAAAGAGAGCACGGCTGGGAAGAAGTGAGACTGGAAAGGCTGAGAGCCAGGGAATGTATCGCTAATTAAAACACTTCAGCTACGTGCCCACTTTGTTCATTTTGAGAGACAGCTTTGCTGTCAAAAGCAAGAAGCCAGGTGTGCTTAGGGAGGAAGAGGAGAGGGGGTCACCATCACAACCAGGGACTGGGAACAGCCTGCAAACTTTTGGAAATCCAAACTCTTTTCCTGCACCACATACTTTTGCATATACAGCCTTCAGAAGACTTCAAAATAAAGACCATAACTGAGACCGAAAGAGAAAGCAATGGATGTAACTCAAATTCTGGCTATTCTGTGGTGCTTGCTACCCGGAGTCCTCTTGTGATAAATAAATGTGACCAGTATATTGAGTATAATCAGCTGACAAATAAGGTTTTCTTCTTTAAACATAAAAATGGTGAGGAAGGGGGAAAAAAGAAGATCACTGTCCAACACAGATAGGAAAAGAAGATTGATAAGCAGCTTTCAGATGAAGTGAAGTAAAAGCGGAAATAACACAGAAAAGAACCATATTCCTATTCTGTTTGTATTCACTGTCTATAAAGCATAAATGTACAAGGCCCTGTAGCAGCCACAATAATGAGACCATCTTCTTGTCCTGCAATAACAACATACTAAGACATGATGAACTCTTTAAGTAAAGCCACAGGTTTGATGGCACCAAATTTTCCTGCTGCCTGACAAGCTTCTGAATACCCCATTTCCAGACTGCCCAGGCTGGGGCTCGTCCCCTGGGAAGCAGACAACCAGTTACAACCCACGCATGGCCAGCTCCTAGAACAGCCTCTTTAACCCTTCAAGGCTTTACTCGTGGTCACGCCACACCAACAACAGAGGCAGCATCACAAGATACGGCTAAGTGGAATGAGTAGATAGGCAGATTTGGCAGGAAGCAGAGACAGGAAGGGGAAGGAGGAAAAAAAAAGCATGCAATAAAGACATCATCAGGATTGCCCTCGAAGTCGGGGTTCCTTACCTCATGTAGGATGTCGGAGACAGAGACTTTGGTTTGGCCCACTGGTAGGGATGCTGTGGCACGGACAGGTACTGCTCACAGAAGTTTCCTTTCCTGATGTGCTGAAAGCTGGAGAAGTCTTCTGGTGACAAATCGGCAGTTGGCGATATGGTCCCGTGATCCTCGCCAGCCGGTTCAGTTTTGAGAGTCATGGACGGGGTGTGGTCGATGGCGGTCTTCCTCGACTTGATGGGAATCCCATCGTTCATATCTATGGTGCTGTCAGTGGTGAGGGCATTGATGGCGGCAACAATGGCAGAGCTGGTGTACTGGTTGGTGTTCCCCAGCCACGTCTCATCCGTGACGCTCACCCGCGGCGAGTTTTGCGGAGAAGGCGTGGGGGAGTGGTGCGGGGAGTAGGAGGTCTGCCGGCCATTGAGGCTGTACTTTCTCTTGTTGCAGGGAGACGGAGGCCTGGAGTTGCGAGCCCCCAGCCAGTTCTCCTCTGTGATGCTCGTCCTGGGAGACGTTGACGGAGAGTGCCTCGGGGAACTGAGCAAAGTGCAGGCCACCATGCTGCGCTGGTAGCCCTCCTCTGTGTCGGTAGTCTTCGGAGAGACACATGGGGACTGCCATGGAGAGGTCTGGGGCGAAGTATACGGATACGAGTAGTTGGACTCGTAGGAAGACGCTTCAGAGTTGCAGCTTCTGGAAGACAAGCTACTCGCTGGACTCAGGCAGGATGGGTCTCTGTACGCCTCGATGTTTGGTAAGTTCAAAGTGGCAGTGGAAGGCGACCGCTTCGCGTTTGGGATGGCCTCCTCAACCTCATCATGGAAAAATTGGTTGTTGTTATGATGAAGTCCCATGTAAGAAGTGATCTCAATTCTCGGGCTCTCCAGTGCAGGAGCTCCATTAGGTCTGATGTTTGGCGGCAGGTAATACTCGGAGGCCCCGCTGTCTATGTGTCCTCCATATCCCGAAGGATGGTTTGTCGATGGGACAACTGAAATGACGGGATTTGATGCCTGAAGACCATGACATGGAGTTGACAATGAAGAATGTGCCACATTTAGAGGCAAGCCAGCATTTACATTTGAAGATGTATAATTATAGTGTTCTGGAAAAAACAAACCAACAAAAAAGAACGATATGAGGTGCTGCACAAATATACTCACTTAGTAACACACCCAGCTGGAGTGGAGGGACATGGCACAACACACAACAGCACAGCTCTCCTTAACAACCCAGCCCACAGGCGCGCCACACTAGGGGAGAAGCTGCATACTAGCATCCCTGAAAATGCCACTAATTGAACAGCACAAGACAAGCTATCTTGGGAGGGGGTTGCACATGGACTGAGTCTGTCTCGAGGATACTCTTCTTATGTGAACCTTCAGAGCAAAAAATTGAGTCTTCAAACAAAGCTGCTTCGGCATTCAGAGGCTGCTGCTCAAGAGATGTGCTTTTACGTAAGTGAGCCTAATTCCCTCCCTGAAAAGTTGGAATACACAAAAAACACAGGACAAAAAAAAAAGTGGAGGCAGACTAAAGCAAAGAACATGATCAACTGCATTCTGTTAAAAAAATTATACACAACCAAAATTTCCATTACAGCAAGTTTCCAACTGGTTCCAGTTAACTAGGATTTTGGAACAAGATGGATCTATTGACCTGCTCTGGTTTCTGGGACCACTTATCCTCCAGCCCAACTGGCAGAGGCCAGGTGAAGGGTAAACATGTACGTCTCACTACTCTGCGACAGCTGAAATTCCACTGAAATTGCTGGTTATTGCGCGTGCCACGTTGAGCGCTGCCAGCAGCGCGCTCTTGGCCAACGGTCTAACCATTTAACAGCTCCAGGTGTATAAAAGCGATAGCAGAGTTGCACAGTCGCTATGCAAAACCTGGAAGGTGACAGATCACATCACAGACTTGTGCCGACGGGCTCCCTGACCCAGCACAGGGGAACAACCCGCCCTTCGCCTGCCTCCATCCCTGCTGCGCTACAGGGACCAGCATCTCAAAGGTGGTCTGCAGGAGATTGTCCCTGTCTCGCCTCACTGTTGGCCTGCTGAAGGGACTCCTCCAGCTCTGCTCCCCCATCCAGGGGCTACATATGTGTCTTTGCCACCCAGAGACACCGGTGGGTGGGCTGCATGTGGGGAGACGGGCAGCCCTCAACCAAGGGCAATGTGCCCCCGCTGCTCTGAGCAGTGGTGGAGATCGGAGTCATCCATCCACCCCATGCATTCTGATACACGGAAGCTCTGCATCACCAGCACACATATGGGGCAGGGCCCCTAATGCCAGTACCTCTTGCCTTACTGGGAAAAGACAGCAAAACCTTTCTATCAGGGACAACAGCCGCTGAACTTTGAGTCTGGGTAACACTGTTCTGCAGGTTCCTCTCAGCAGGTTGGAAATGCACCCATCTCCAGCCCCAAGCTGTGCTTGCAGCGCATTAGCCTTCCCTGAGGTTTATTACGGCAGCGGCACTTTCCTGCAGGACAGAGGGAAACTCTGTGTCCCCCCTGGCCACAGCCGGTCCACATGGGGAGCCTGTCCCCTTCCCTCCCAGCCGGCAAGCTCCCTAGGCGGTCACCCTTGCCCACCTTCCCTAGGGAGATACGGAAAACCTGTGTTAATTACTGCAGCTGTTATTCCCAAGGCGACCCGCTCCCAGGGAGCGCTGCAGATGCAAAAGAGCCTCCGAGCTGGTAATGACGGCGCAGACGGCTATTTTCTTTCTTTTGTTTATCAGCTCAGCCCTCTCTGGTGTCATCCTCCGGCAATCCTGCGCTCGCCTTTCTCGCTGGCAACGACTCCAAGGCAAACGGTACTTAGGAAAAATTAATGTGCTGTTGCAGTTTCACAGCAACTCTGCGATGTTGCAGCTGATGTATGTCATGTCAGGTAACAGTCAGAACGATGAGCAACAACACCTTTTGAACTCACTCTCTAGTCTGCCTTCAGAGACCGGCCATTTACTGAGGAAGGGTCATTAAATTTCACCGGAGCATGCCACAAATAAAAATGGATTATTCAGAACATGCTGCAGCTTCACACTCTATTCAAACAACAAGGCAGGCAGGAACTATGGAGAAAGAGGTGCTACTTTGACAAGGATAATCCAACCGCAATGGTCACAGTGAGGTGCAGATCTGCCTGGGGGATCAGAGTCCCCTCCTTCCAAAATTAGTGCCCTTTTGTTGCTGCCCTGCCACACGGCCATGCCGCTCAGTGTCACCGCAACCACCACCACTTCCCTCTCACTCTCCATGGAAAAAAAAACCACCCAAAGTGGTACAACAGTGGTAAGACCTTCTCTGTTTCAGAAATTAGCTGAGAGAAAGGGTCTAAGCAGTGCCTTCAAGGCAGCTTCAACCCCTTCACTGCTTCCTCCAGCTCCAGAGGAAGGTGATGTCCCCGGCACCGCACTGCTGCTGGGACACTGGCTAGGCTCTTCTTCTATGTACGCCCCACGGGCCCTTCTACAGCCTCCCGGCCCGGCGTGTAGGTGCATGGCTCTGGTGACATGGCACAGTCGGGCGCCGCCTCCAGCCACGGTCCCCACCATGCAGCCAGACGGTTCTAAGGCCCACCAGGTGGGCTTTGCAGACAGGGTGCAACAGCAGCACCTGCTGACTGCAGAATCAGTGCCTTCAGATCTTTTATTAAAAATAAATAGGTAAACAAACAAAATAGCTGGGATAATTATTACCTGCGTGAAAAGTACTGTGAACCCAGGAGCTCTCTTAAAATCTAATGCATGACTAGGGTGCAGTTCAAACACTGAAGTCTGCTGGAGATCTGTAGCCTGGCCCAAACAGGCAATATAAAGGCTCAGCCCAGCCTTTTGAATCCAGTTTAAAAAAAAGAAAAAATTAAAAGACAGCCTCAAGTGCTCCAAGCAACAAGTTCCTCTAATGCACACGGCAAGGAATAGCCTCTTTTAGAACTACTATGCATATTTTTAAAAAGTCAGCTCTTAAAGGGCCAAGAAAAATAGCGTGTCCTACAACTTCTCACACAATAGTACCCAAAATTGAAAGCGGCAAGATCCAAAGCCTTCCAAATACATTTAGGTATCTTAGATTTTCAGACAGTATGTAGAAAGTGTGCCCACCAAATATAAAAGCCCCAAAGCCAGAACTAGGAACAGGACCGAGTCCTTGGTTTGTGAGCTAAAACCCACCAGCTACAATTTCTGAAAAAGCACATTCTTCTCCACAACTTCTGTATTTACAAAATTCATCAAATGCACATACATAGTCAGCATTCGTAACATGCCGACGTTTTCCTCACCAGGGTGAACTAGACACATAGAAGTAAAACGCCAGTCTTGAGGGATGGGAGACAGAGGTAGCTACAAAGGCATGAAACTGCATCACATAATGCAGCTGTGTAGTGCTGATAGGGACGAAAGGAAGGTAACGCTTTAACCACAGAGCCACTGTCATGACCATGATCCATAGAGGCCCCCAAGACCAGTGCACTTACTACCAAGACACTTTCAATAATGTATTTTAATATCTTGAGCCAAACCCCAGTATCAGATAGAGCACTGCAGGTCTGCAACAGTTCTGTTCCAACAAATCCACACTTACATTAAGTATAACTAGGACAAGAAATTGGATGCCTTCAGTTGTGAGCACATCTTTGCATATTACATTTCACTTTGTGACAACATAAAAAATTCAGATTTTTTTTTCTCTACTTACTTTCACAGAGCAAAGGTTTTATTCTTTTCTAACGTTAATGGGTTGATCCTGCACAGCACTGGGCACCATCAGTTTTTATTTACATTCTTTAAATAGGAATGCTGAACACCTGCAGCTCAGAGGGGCTTCAGAGAAGGTGAGGGCTATTTTACATTTCTAAAGATGAAGCCGCGTCTAGGTCTGTGTTTAAATTCATGCTTTCAAAATTGCCTAATGGAGTTAGGTACTTTTGTCACTAGGACTTTGACACTTAATTTGCTTAGGCCACTCCACTTTCCTAATTACTAGGACACTCATCTGAAAAGCTTGGTGTGAAACTCTTAAAACCACATTTTTCTAAAAACTGAGAGGCTCCTAAAAACTATTTGGACACTGACAATGTGTGGGAGAGCTGGGCAGTTGCAGGGCATTAGGAAGGGGAGCACTACACCTTCACCTGCATCCTGGCAGGTTGCGATATGCAGGCAAGGATTTGGGAACCCGCTTCGACTTAAAGGCAAAAGACGAAGCACAGCCACAGAGACAGCCTTACTCTGAGGCTGCGTTAAATCATCTACTTGTATGAGAGCTTTTTATGGTGACCAGCTACCACCGATGCCGTAGCAGTCAACCTCACACCAGGAAAGGACAACTTTCTCTCATTTCCAGACTTGTTCGCCTCATTTCCACCTCCAGTATTGTTAAAACTCATAACAAAAAGACAGCCGGACTGAGACACTAGAGTTGGGAACGGTGTGACCCGCGATAAATTCGGGCCCGTTATTTTTATTTACGGATGACCTTCAAGCTAAACCCTGAGCCTAACTAGCTCCAGCCCACGGGGGGAATGGGAGGAGGGCAGAAGTGGTTTTTGAACTGGCCCATCTCTGTACTGGGCAAGACCCAGACCCCCACTCCCACCCCCCGGGGGCTTTGGGGGCGGTGAGGGCTGTGTGAGGGGGTCGCCCCCCGCCAGCGCCGGGCAGCCGGCGAGGACAGCCTAGTCGGTCACAGGCTGCTGGGGGCAGCCCTGCGAGCAGGCAACGCGGGGCTTTGAGGAGCTCAAACAACTCCCAAGTTTCAAAAATTAGGCACCGGCTGCTTCCCGAGTAGTCTCCCCTTGCAGGCTCGTCCGGGTGCTGCAAGGGCACCGCGAGGGAGACCGCCGGGGCAGGATTTCCCTCCCAGCCACCGCGGCCCCGCTCGCCGCTTCCCGGCGCGGCGGAGACGACAAGCGCCGCCCGGGGCCGGGCCGACCCCGCCGGGCGGGACTGCCGGCTCC